>JASFAT010001243.1:0-52291 GCA_031353405.1 Baronia brevicornis
GTATTATTCTTTTACCTTTATTGCAATGTGTTATTTTACTTACATTTTGTTCTATAAATGCAATGCTATTATAATAAATTGCTAATATAATTTATTTCAAAATTAAATAAATTATTAATTAATGAGATCTTTGTTCATACACTGCACCAAGTTTATGAAGGTTTAAGTATGTTTAAACTAAAGACCAAGTGTAATTAACATCACTACAGTTAACTATGAAACTTGCTACGGTATTCAATAGTGAAGGAAAACTTTGCACAACGCCTGCCGATAATGTAAACAACTATTCTACCGAACGTTGGTAAATCATCTTAAAATTAATACTTTCTAAATTTAATTATAAATAAATAAGATGCAAGCAGATATGACGCTATCAAATTTGATAATTTAGGGCACATTATGTTATATCTATATATATAAAAATCAATTGCTGTTCGTTAGTCTCGCTAAATTCGGGAACGACTGGACCGATTTGGCTAATTTTGGTTTTGGATTATTTTTTGGAAGTCCAGGGAAGGTTTAAAAGGTGGGAGGATTCTGAGGCGGTACGGCCGGGTCAGCTAGTACACAAATAAAATGGTAAGTTCACTAAGTATAAACGCTAATTATGATGATGGAAAATATTGTATATTCATACATGATGTATGAATGATGACGTCCCAAACGTGCTCAATGGAGTTCGGGGATCCGCGCTGAACAGTCCAAACGACGAATACTGACCTCTTGCATATAAGCATCTACGTCACCAGAACGTGGGCCCGAAGGCAGGATATGAGTTGTGAGAGGATTACTTTTTTAAAAATATAAAAGCAAAAGATGAAATTTCATATTTATTCATCAGGACTGCAGAAATATAATATATAATAAATGGAGAACCATTTTATATTTTACCTTAATCGACTAGAGTCCATTCCACGCAATTAAAAGTACTAATATACCTGAGACTGCTGTACAGTTGGGTACACATTGCAGGAAACAATAGTCATTGTACTCGTCGCCATTCTTCAACATTTGAATGCTGTCTGCGTCCATACAGCGACTCTAATAACCGCTTTCTTTTTCTTTTATTTTGTAGAAGAAGTAGGAAAAAGAAGCAAGTGTTTTACTACATAGAAAATAATCACCGACTCCTATGGACATTTGTAATACTAAAGACACTGCATTTTCTACCTAAGGTTAAGGATATACAAAGAAAGCAAGAAGGAATTAAAAGAAAGGGAAAGGAGATGAATAAGGCAGAATAATAATAAAATTATAATTTTTATTCATATTCATATTAAAACAATACGTGTGAGAGAGAGATGAGTGACGGATAGCTAGCTAGACAAACAAACATAGGTCAACCTTTTGATATTAAAACGTTCAAAAGACGATCCTACCTACTCATTCACTACCAACGTCACATATATGTGACGGACTATTTATCAACCTATTTAACAAATAGAATTATTTATCTATAGCCCGGTGTCCCTTATTCGTATCGGTATATAAAAATGCTCATTTCGCTTTTAGTAGGATAGGAAGGCAAACAAGCAGGCGTGTTACCTGATGGAAAAGAATCAACGACGCCCATGAATACCCGCAGTGCCATAGGCAGTACAAAAGCGTTGCCGGCTTTTAAGGAAAGTGTCATTATTTGAGGGGGTGGGGGAGGGGGCTTAGGCCTTCGGAATTCAACCGCTCACCGGACGAAGCGCGGTAGTTAAGCTACCATTCGGACGTCGGTTTTCTGCGGGAGTGTGGTACTTCCCCGGGCGAGCCGGCCCATTCATGCTACGGACAAATAATATGCCGTTCTTGACAAAGTATTCGTCTGCAGCATGGCTCGACCACTTTAAAAACTTAATAGTATTTTTTTGGCATAATATTTAAATAATAAAATTTCTGGCCTGTGGTGGCGGTTTGTCTCTTGAGGCCCCGGTAGTGAAAGGGTTAAAGGCCAGCAACGCATCTGTGATGCCTCTGGTGTTGCAAATGTCTATGAGCAGGGTTAATGGCTTTCCATCGGATTATACGCTTGCTCATTTTCCTCTCTATCCCATAAAAACCTGGTTGTTAGTGATCGTCGCCAGCCATAGACAAATACAACAAAACTCACTCCTTGTTATTCTAGCAATCACTCAATGAAAAATAGATCAAGCTAACCTTCAATACTATCTGCATACAAGTAGATATACCTAAATATAGTGTAGAAACTAGCACTGCACCTGCACTGTACAACGGGCGCAAAAGTTCAAGACCTCGACCTTTACAATTGAGGAAATGCGGGCATCGAGCGCTGAATGCAGCTGTCAAATGTATTCGTGCATTCATTTGACGATTCGTGCAACGATGCAGGTAAATAAAAAATATGTATTCGAGTTAACACTATAATAAAACGTTACCCTTTTTCTTTACATTACAGATATTAGTACGGGTTTTTGTTTCACAGCCCACATATGTCCCACTGCTGAGCACGGGCCTCTCCATTTTTGGAGGAACGAACGTTAATCCACCACGCTTGTCCAATGCGGATTGCCTGAGTTACAAAACTTGGAATAAGTATCTATAGGCCGTACATATATTTATTCCGATGCGAGAATCGAATCCGCAACCATTGACTCCGTGGACGGTAGGCCACGCCACTGAGTCAATTGGTCATCGGGTAGAAACGTCTTATTCAGCACGGGGGTTATGGCAAAACATGTCAATTATTAATGGAGTCAGGCGTTACTTTTGCAGAAATCCATCACTATATGGACACTCAAAAGTTTTACTTAGCTAAGATCCGCGAAAAGCAAAACAATAACAGAAAATTAATAATGTGAAAATCGGCCATCAATTCTCCACCCACCAACCACTATACACAACACCAAACACACATTATCACTTTTCCATCTTGTAAACGACACGTGTTTGGCCCCAACACGAGGCATCTACAGATTTAATAGACTCTACGGAAGACAACCGAAAAGTTGTCTTCCGTAGAGTCTTATTAATTTTCTATTATTGTTTTGCTTGTCACGGATCTTAGCTAAGTAAAACTTTTAACTGTCCATATAAAACATGTCAATTTTGTAGGAACTCAATGTCCAATAATGAGACTGATACGGCTGCATTGATCTATTAAGATATACTCGAATAATGTATTTATTTTAAATCTATTATTAAATCTTTAAACCAACTACCTCCAGCGGTGTTTCCGAGCCGATACGACATTGGAACCATTAAAAAACAAGCCTACACATTTCTTAAAGGCCGGCAACGCTTCTGCACTGCCTATGGCACTGCGGATGTCTCTGGGCGGCGTCGATTGCTTTCCATCAGGTGACACGTTCTCACGTTAAGTTGCTCGTTTGCCTTCCTATCCCATAAAAAATTAAAAGGTAAGAAATGTTTGAAGTTTTTATTTCTTATTTTATAAAAAAAAAGAAATCACGAGAAATTAATATCATACATTTTTTTCGTTCATTTGTTATTCGTATCGAAAACGATTGTGTCTACATTTCAATTGAAATTAAACAGTGTACAGAGCTTCCTTAATTGAAAATGTTTCATTTGCAATAAGTAATTAATTTCCTGTTCAATTACCGGCCGTTTCATTTGCAATTCACAGAATACTCCGCTTTGAGTGCCATTGGTAAAATATTATTAAAATTTAAGATATGCTGAAATATTGTCCGTATATATATTAGGGCCACCAAATGTATATATATATATATATATATATATATATATGTTTATTATATATATATATATATATATATATATATATATATATATATATATATATATATATATATATATATATATATATATATATATATATATATATATATATATATATATACACATATACATATCGATGCATATATGTGTGTGCCCATACCCATATATACATATCGATAGAGATCTCAACGTGGCTCACCGACTTCGTTGGCTGAGCCACGTTGAGAGGATGGGGGCGATCGCGCAGTCAAGAGAGCGTATGTAGGTCGCCCAACTGGACGATGTCCTGTGGGGCGCCCCAGGTACCGCTGGAGAGACATGATGGAGGATGACTTGCGCAATCTGCGCAAATTTTGGGTGGCTGCGCCAACAAAGTTAGTAAGTTAGATAGTTATATATTTATATCGCAATTCATAACCGCAAAATCGTTTGTGCATTTATGAACATTGCCCATTATGACAAACCAACGCAATTTACATTTAATCAATGGCTTCCGTTGAAGACTTTTTATTAGTTAAGTGACCAAGCTACCTACGAATCCGATGATCGAGGGCTTGAGTCCCGCATCTAGATTAACATATGTATGACGTGCAGATATTTACTCCGAGTATAGGGTACTATAGCGTACAGCCGTACTGCTTACGGCGACGCCCAAGATTTGTAGGGGGCTTCTTCAAATAAAATTTTTCGTAATGATATACTTTATTATTGCGTTTCATTGTACATTTATATAATATATTATTCATACTTTTTCACTTTACATTTTATATCTCAATATATAATATTTTATAATTTCAATGTTTTGTGCCGGACGGATGACATGTCTATCCAAAAGACATCAGTCGAACTAACACATTTTGTTTTATAACAATTTCTTTTTCATTTTAAATTTGAATATTACGAATGTAAACAAAAAGTAATATAATATAAAAGGTTTTAATGCATTATTGATACATTTATGAATGTTACATTTATGAATGTATCACTACACTACCCAGCTAATGTGGTGAAGTGTTCATTAACCCAGAATTAGGAATGCCCGTGCCCTATAAAAAATGCCACCCGTACCCAAAAAGATAGCCACATAATAAAAAAACCACCGAAATCAGAATTTAATCGCGCACACAAATGTCATGCATTTAAATGAAGTTTCGCTTAACCGGCCTTTAGTTATAACTTTTCTAGTTAAGGACAGTCTTGCACTAATTTATTCACGTGTAGTTAGACCACGGGGGGATGCTGGAACAAACCGCATTGTTTACCTCTCGTGCAACGGTTATATTTAACTAACAAAAAAACAACGTATTACAAAGGATAATTAGTAGAGTAAACAAATTATGCAGAAACAAATGTTTTTTTTTATGGAAAAGGTAAACGGGCAAGCGTACGTCCTGATGGAAATCAATTAATGTCGCCCACAGATATTTGCAATACCACAGGCATTACAAATGCGTTGCTGACCAGTAGTGTCACCTGATAGAAAGCAATCAACGCCGCCCATAGACATCCGCAGTCTCGTAGGCATCGCAGAAGCGTTGCCGACATTTAAGAAATGTGTAGGCTTGTTTTTTTTTGAATGTCTGTAAACAAAATTGTCTACTATTAATGGAGTCAGGCGTTGCTTTGCGGAAATCCATCACTATATGGACAGTCAAAAGTTTTACTTAGCTAAGATCCGCGACAAGCAAAACAATAACAGAAAATTAATAATGTGTGTTTTTCCGTTGGGTTTAGTGGATTTATTTGGAACTTAAACCAAAAACTTACCGAAAATCGGCCATCAACTCTCCACCCACCAACCACTATACACAACGCCAAACACACACTATCACTTTTCCATCTTGTACACGACACGTGTTTCGCCCCAACACGAGGGGCCTGAAGAGGTAAGTTTTTGGTTTAAGTTCCAAATAAATCCACTAAACCCAACGGAAAAACACACATTATTAATTTTCTGTTATTGTTTTGCTTGTCGCGGATCTTAGCTAAGTAAAACTTTTGACTGTCCATATAAAATTGTCTACCTAAATGGCTCAGTGGCGAAGATACCGATTCCATAGTTTTGAACAGAGTTTGTTCAAAACTATGGAAAAAATAAGAAATGGAACTCTGTTCCTCAATTCTCACGACGAAATATATTGTAATTTTCCCAGACCGGTGAAAGATTGAAGAAGAAAAATCTTTTGTTTCCGTTCGAGAAATTTAGTATTCATTTATTCGTACAAGAATTATGTTATAATTTTTAGTATTAGTGCTCGCCTAATTCGACCGTAATCTCCTTCTTCTTATAAACTTCGACGAGACATATGCCTTTTTTATTTTTTATGGAATAAGAAGGCAAACGAGCAGGCGTATCATCTCTTGGAAAGCAAATAACGCCACTCATAGACATTTGCAACACCGAGGCATTACCTGCGATCAATGTGCTTAAAAAGAGGTTCAAAGATCTTTCTTCGCGCATTAACATAGAAACGATACACGAATCGAAACCTGCAAACAATACTCCCATTCCTTAAATTTTGATATAAATGTGTTTTTATTAAAACAAAACCACATTGCGAACTTACACATTCGTATCGCAACCAACAACCAGCCACTTGTAAAATTCAAAGAGTTTCAATTACCACAGGAAACGCAAAATTCAACTTTGTTACCTAAGCAATAGAATCGGTAATTCAATGATGCAGAAATATTCACATTTTAACGAAAACGCTCGAACAACCGATACATTTATTTGCAGGAAAATTTCAGGCAATCGTTCTTTTGCTTTGCTCTCAGCGTCTCCCTGTAGAGCGGTGCGGAGGCTGAAACGACGGGATGGTGAGTCGATTTTAAATTGTATTTATGCAATAGTTTACCACCCACTTGTCGTTAAAAGTCTTTGTGTAAGTATAACATATACATATACATTTTAAGGCGTCGTCGACTTTCGTAGACACAAATTATAATAGTTTGATATCCAGCTGTTGGTTATGGAGCATCCCCATTTCTAAAGGAACGGACATTAACCCACCCCGCTTGTCCGATGAGGATGACGATACCCCGACACCAAGTAATAAAACAAATAAATATCTGTAGACCATATATATATATTTATTCAGATTCGGGAATCGATTCGCGACCGATTTTTTTACAAGCCATATATATGCCGTTCTTGGGCATGGAGCCGCCCCATTTCTGGGGCAATCCAGCACGAATAACTTAGAGGGATTGGCATAACATGTAGACTTGAAATATATAAGTGCCTGTCAAAACCGCGATCGATTTTTATTCGGGATTGGCGGAACATTTTAATATAAAAAAGAAAAAAATAATATATATATATATATATATATATATATATATATATATATATATATATATATATATATATATATATATATATATATATATATATATATATATATATATATATATATATATATATATATATATATAACGCTTTATTATTGCCACTGTGTGCCACTACCACACCACATAAACGTTTAGTATATTTACATACTAATAATTATTTTTCACTATTAATTACATATTTATATTTAATTACTAAACTTCCTAGAAAAAATTGTAAATTCCACCGAGACTTGGAAATCTGTTAATCTTGTCTCAGAATGTGAAAATATCGTTAATACGCCATGTGTCTTATTTCTTGTCGGAAAATAAAGAAATGATTTTTGAATAAGTCTTTTACAACTGTTATAGAAGAACGTCTTATTTATCAAGCAAACATATTTTCGAGTTTACCTCGTTGCCGCTATTATTTGAGTTCGAAATAGCTTTTATTGTAAGCGATACCATTTCGCGTTGTATTAAAAGCTCTGTAAGTGAAAAGAGAAATCGCTTTGACGGAAGCTCGCAAGTTGCTCAGTAATATAATACATCAACGTCCGCTTTATTTTCTGAAGGTAGTCTAGAAAACGTGGAGAAATACAATCCGAGTGAAGACTCCATTAAATACTAATCTTTCAGTGTCTGTTCTTGTACGGTGAAAGTTTAAGAATTCTTTGCTTAATTATAATATAAATTGAAATAATTGTTTACACCTCAAAATACCTACACGGGGATCACCCCTTTTTTGGAGCAACGGACATAAACCTACAACGCATATCCAAGGCGGAATAGCACGCGAAGTAAATACCCGTAGGCCATACAAATGTATATGTATGGATGTAGTTATAATAGTCTGGTCAACCCAATGTAATAGGAGTGACTAAGGCTCACCGACTTCGCTGGCTGGGCCACGTTGAGAGGATGGGGGAGGATCGCGCAGTCAAGAGAGCGTAGACCGTGTGGGTCGCCCAACTGGACGACGACCTGTGAAGCGCCCCAGGTACCGCTGGAGAGACATGATCGAGGGTGACTTGCGCAACCTTCAAATATGTAACTGGCAGGAGGTGGTGCACGACAGGTCACGGTGGCGTAAGATCAGTTCGGAGGCCAAGATCCATTTTGGGTCGCTGCGCCAACAAAGTTAGTTATGTATGTAGTTATTTCGGTGCGGGATTCGAACCAAAATCTAAACTATCCGCCTGAGCCAATCAGGTTCAGAAATATATATTATTTATATTTTTTATTATTTAATAAATTACTTACTCATTATTTAATAAATTAAGTGCTGCCTGTTTCTAAAGGAACCTGTGCCTGTGTGTGCTCTGTTAAGGAAAATTTATCAAATTTCACAAATCCATACTTCTTCAATTAAAACTTTTCGAATATTCATAAAGTTTGCTTTATCTTGAAACATTTATTGGATGGGCATTTTTTATTTTAAACAACAGATTAGCCAATATCAAAGATTCTTATTGTCTTTATATTGTAGTGGTAATGGGCTGGTCACATTTGGCGAAGAACCGACAAACGTCAAACGAAATCGACAAACGAGGAACCGTAAAATAGACGAGTGCTAGAGTGGAACCCACGCATTTGCAAACATAGTGCCGGATGCCTCCCGCCCAGATGAAGCTAGCAGAGACTGGATGTGTGAAGCTTAAGATCAATCTAGATGGCATGGCATTTGGGGAGGCTTTTGTTCATAACTTTCGGATATTAATCAATAAACATAAGAAAAATAATCTATTATAATAAATATATATAATAATAATAAATATAAGAAAAATAATCTTAGTTAGGTAGAAATTCTAACTGTCCACATAGTAATAGATTTCAACGCCTGATTCCATTAGTCATCTTAAGAAAAAGAATTTGACTTCTTAGACAGACTAGCTAGACATAGCCTCAAGGCGCGTCATCTAGCCTTTTAAGTGTAATACCTAAAAATCTTTCTCTTCTCTACACAAGGAATCCTAGTGTGGGATTTAGAGTCCTGTAACATGTATAAAATTTTGAAAATAAAGGTGTTTATTATTATTTCCGTTATTGAAGACTATTAGAGTAACGTGTACATTAAAACGTAAATAAATGATAATTAATAGTAATAATAGTTTATTTCTAAAAAGCTTTTGGTAAAAATGTCTCAGATAAAGCTATGGATACATGATAGTAAGTTATCCTTTAAAAGATTCAAACGCAATACCAGCTAGCTGTATAAACACACCTCAAAGCACACAAGTGCGTCTCTTGCATTGTTTTAATAAGAGGGTCTCGGGGGTAAAGATACTCTTACAAAGGAGTGTAGGGTGTAACTAAGTCTACAACAACACGATTATATACGGTTTACATGCACGCTTTCCATTATGCAGTAAACAATTTCTTTATAATAAACACGACTTGTTTTTATATGTAACACCTTGAAATTTCGCATTGTAGAAGAGTGTGAAGAGAAATAAATTTAAAAAAAAAAACATATATACAATACATCTAACAAGAGGAATGTTTTTTATCTTATTTGTGATAATTTACAGATGAAGTTGGATGGAGCATAGTAGGTTATATATGTTTATATATTAATGTTTATATAATATTCATGTTTTTTGTGGATAATACATGATTTTAATTAGTACAGTCGACTCGACCGAGAATACCTGCATAGCTAGTTCTGTACCACTGTGTCATTTGGTAGGGATTTTCTGCCATGAACTGGGCTAATGTGGGATGACTTACCACCCGCTGTGTTCCCATGTAGATACAACATAGGGGCATCTAAGAGACAAGTATATGCGCTCGCAAAACGATGGAAACGCATGTGTGATGCCTATGGGTTTGTGGATGTCTATGGGCGCATGATCGTTTGCTTGCTTTGGTATAGAAAAAAACCTACACAGAATATCATAATATCAGCTTCAAGCATTTAACTGTGTTACCACTTTTTTTACAATGAGTGAAGGAAGTGGATGACGAATTATTTTCCCCTTCCTTTAGTTCCATTTCACTCTTCTACAAATTTCTTCTTCCCCTCCCATTTTTCACATCCTTACCTCTAGGTGAAGGATAGGCAATGCATTGCGGTACCCTTAGTATTGCAATCTTCATGGGCAGGGTTAATTGCTTTCCATCAAGTGTCACGCTTGCTCGTATGCCTTCCTATCTCCAAAAAAAGCATAATCCACACAGATCCAAACACAAAATGGGGTAAAAATGAACTAAACAAGGCAAATATGGTTATCATTAAATCAAAAAAATACGTATACATACATATATGATGCGTCGTATGATTTTAATTAAAAATAAACGTAAATATATTTTTAATAACATTTAAGTCTTTATATTTATTTGATTTGTCTGCTTTTTTACTTTATATTAATGTTGTGTACATCTATAATTAGGATTACATTTAAGTACGTTTTTAGAACTATTTAGAGTAATGTATAATAAATGTAACTCCTGTTGATGGTCCATAAATAAATAAATAAATATTTAAAAGATGTTGATCATATTACTTATTCTGGAGTATACTATACTATTTCTTTCGATTTTATATATTCAGTTGAAAATGAATGCAAGTTAAAATTATAAAACGAATCTGAAATATTTAAATACCGCAGCAAGCACGAAATTATAAGATCCCTAGAGTATTTATTTTCCATTTTCCTCTGCAGTATTGTACTCCATTGTGTTGGACAATAACTCTTAAAAAAATCTTAAATGAACCGTCAGAGAGCCTGAAAACGCAGGAGAGTGCTGCATCATTGTTAACGACAGCAGTGGTGTACTAGAATATTACATTTTGCAAATCTCTAGGTTATTTTTTCTTTTTAATTTTTTGTGAAAAGTAATTGGACTAAAAGAAGGTGTTGTGATAAAAGATGAGAAAGGTATGCATAGGTGGTATAGGCACATAGAGAGAGCGTAGAAAAGACGACTGGTAAAACAAAATTTACGTTGCGGATGTGGATGGAAGGATCAGTAGGGAAAGACCAAGGAAAACGTAACTTGACCAAATTGCCGAAGCGTTTAAGATAGGCCAGGTCAAGAGCACTCTTAACCAGCGAGCTTGTATAGAGTGATGAGCGTGGAAGAAGCAAGGAAAGTGTGCCGAAATCGTAGCAGTCTGTGGTCTGTGGTCTCTGCCTATCCCTACGGGAAACAAGCGTGATGATATGTATGTATGTATGTAGAAAGAAGATACAGATTCAATGTAATCTTAAATTGAATTTAATATAATATATTGAATACATCAAACTTAATATGACCCGTTTTATACTATCATATAAAAGAACGAGATCACATAAAGCTAATGGCTTCATTCCGTCGGGCATAGCGAGACCGAGGTCAGTTTATTAGGGTTATCAATGTAACTGCAGGTTTAAGTGCGGGATGGAGATTCATACTTTTTAACGGAATGTATCGTCATCGTTCAAGATGAATGATTGATTTTATTGAAGATGGCACATTTTCTTTTTTTTCGATGGTATTTAGCTGTAACTAGTATGCCAGTGCCAAGTATCTTGAAATGTAAATGCTTGTCACGATACGTCTTGATAAAATGGTGGACTTTCTATAAAACATTACATACATGGACATTTGCAGTCAAGTTAAAAAGACACGATACACGCATTTATTTTATTTTACTCTACTTCTATCTCTCAAAATATATGTGTTATAAGCCACCAGAATTAAACAATATAACTGGTAATAACATAAGTTTATAAAAGTAGAAAAAAAAATTCAACGTCACTGATGTAACTTGGAACTGTAGAAAAGTTTCATAGTACATTTTATTAATATACTCGATCAAACGTTTGGAAGTTTTCTAGAAATTATATAAAGCCTTAATACATCAAAGACGACCGATTGGCTCAGTGGCCGGGCCCCGCGCCCACAGAGTCAATGGTCGCGGGTTCGATCCGCATCGGAATAAATATTCCGAGTCTGGTAACCCCACCAATCCGCATTGGACAAGCGTGGTGGGTAAATGTCCTTTCTTGCATAAATGGAGAGGCCCGTGCACAGCAGTGACACATACGCATATGGGCTGTGATTTATTTATACAACAAATAAATATGTGGACAGTCAAAAGTTTTACTTAGCTAAGATCCGTGACAAGTAAAACAATAACAGAAAATTAATAATGGGTGTTTTTCTGCTGGATGTAGTGGTAAATCCACTACATCCAGCAGAAACACACTGGTACTTAAACCAAAAACTTACCGAAAATCGGCCATCAATTCTCCACCCACCAACCAGTATACACAACACCAAACACACACTACCACTTTTCCGCCTTGTAAACAACACGTGTTTCGCCCCAACACGAGGCATTTTCAGGTATAGTAGACTCTATGGAAGACAACCGAAAAGTTGTCTTCCGTAGTAGAAAAACACACATTATTAATTTTCTGTTATTGTTTTTGCTTGTCGCGGATCTTAGCTAAGTAAAACTTTTGACAGTCCACATAGTGATGGATTTCCGCAAAGTAACGCCTGACTCCATTAATAACAACAAATAAACTTCGAATAGTTTAAAGTTCGTGTATTAATGAGTAATAAATTTTTATTCACTTACTTATTTTATTAAAGGCCAATAAAGAACTGTCTAATCACTGTAGGTATTTAGAATACACAGACAATAAGGACAGGAAATATTTAAGGAACAAAGAACAATTTGTATATTAGTAACCCTACCGTAACAAACCAATACATCACATTTAAGTGGATAAGTCTGAATTATTATAGATGACACAGGCAGAATAACGTGCGGGTCTCTTATAGTATATGAAAGCAAACGAGAAAGCATGTGTCATCTGATGGAAGGCAATCAATGCCGCTCATAGACATGTGCAATGCCATAGACATTGCAGAAGCGTTATCGGACTTTAAGAAATGTGTAGACTTTTTTTTTTCTTTTCTTTGATGGCAATTAGGTACAACTATTATGCCAGTGTCAAGTAATATACAATAATATCCAAGCTCTTGAAATGTAACAAGTAAGTTCATCACGTTACGTCTTGATAAAATGATGGCAATTTTACAAAAAAACCTTCTATGGACTTTTTCAGTCAACTTAAAAAGTCACGATACACGTATTTATTTCATATCACTTCACTTATACACCTTAATCGAACTATATTGCGTAATAAGCTATGACAATTAAACAATATAACTGATAATAATATAAGATTATGCAAATGAAATAAAAACACAACGTCACTGTCATGTGTAGACTTGTTTGTTGAAGATTCCATTGTCATATCTGTTCGGAAATATCGCTAGAGGTAGCTGGTTCACCAGGGTAGTAGTGCGTGGAAAGAGGTTTGGGGAAGGACGTACCGTACTGGATCGCCAATTACCCAGATGGTGGGGATCAAACTTGTCTTTGGGGCGAGTTGTGCGGTAGTGAAATTTAGTGGCAAGAATAATTGTGACCGTGCCTAACCTCTGCGCATGGACACTTGAAACTTGGTAAAATGCAGAATGATGTAAAAGGGTTTGAAAATATCGGAAGAAGGCTGACGAAGACAAAGGTTTGGGCCTTCAGCGAGAATGAACGACCATAGTATTGCTGCATAACGGAATCCATAAATGTATAATTTGTGCGCATATCTTCAGCCATGACAGTGTGAGTGTGAATTTTAACAAACTTAATTTGTTAAGGGCGAGGCAAGTTAAACGTAGTGTGGGACGCCCCCCGGTTATATGTTGCGACGATCTTTGCAGGGCGGCTGGCAGAAACTGGATGCGTGAAGCCAAAGATCGGGCTAGGTGGCGCTTTATAGGGGAGGCCTATGTCCAGCAGTGGACTGCCTCAGGCTGTTGATGTTGATCTTGTTTCGCTGTGATGGATGTGAGAGGAAAGATGGAGGAGTGTAGAGGAAGCCGAGATCGTGGCGGATGGAGAACTGTGGTCTTTGTTTCCCGTAGGGGCACCTACGGGAAACAGACGATATGTATGTATGTAATTTAATTATATGAAAGCATATATAATAAAAAGATTCACTTTAATAACACGCAATCCACTTTTGAAATGTTTGAGTTGGCTTTCATTACTTTAGTGCATTCTGGTGATTCTAGTGTACATACCACCTCTGTGTAACTTTAATCTCGTGAAGATTAAAATGTGCTGCACATTTTAATTTACTCTGAAGTTCGCTGAATAAATTTTACAAGAGTGTTACAGTGGAGTTTCAAAATTTTTTTTTTAGTCCTTATCATCACCCACCACTTTGTACAGAAGCGTTCTCTTGTGTTGTACTTGAGTAAATTTTAAAAAGAAATATTTTAACTTTACGTAGTGTTGTGTTATTATAAAGATTACTAGTATATTGATAACTATTTATTATTGTGTGTTTAATAGAACTGTTGACTAGAAATTTCAAATAAAAATGAAAGTGTTATTTTAAATTATTGTTGTTTTTGAGACTAATATGCTAATTGGTATAGCAACTTTCTAAAAAAAAACTTTTATTTTTAATCTGTATCGTCTGTCAATTATTTATTATGGCTTTTAACATAGCCTCGCGCAATTCAAGAGGAATAGATATTAACCTACCACGCTACACTCAGAATAAAAATCTATAAGCCCTACATATATTTATCCCGATGCGGAAATTGAAACCGAAACGGTTACTTCGTTACGTAGCCAATTGGGTCGTAGTTTTAATTATTATTATGGCAAATATGTTATTATTCATAAATATTATTAAAAAATAATTCTGTCTATGTAATGAAGTATAAAGTTTCGCGTATGAAACGCATTTGATTTAGAACGCAGTAAGACTAACACGCAATTGTCGTCCTGTCTGTAGTGTAATGCGTAGTGTGGACGTCCAATCAATTAATAAATTGACGAAACTAATAAAATATATTTTGAAGTTACGTAAATGTGACGTATTTCAATAAATATATATTCAGTTGGGATAATATTTCATAGACATTGATGAACGATATTAGAACTTTTTGCCGATGATGTATTGATTTGTAGGGTTTACTTCATCCTTCCGCCGATTATATTCGGCACCCTTAACCAAAGAGATAAAATTAATAAATATTTTTAGAAATTTGTGTTTGTACAGATTATATTCATTTTATTTATTTATAGACCACCTCCAGGAGTTACAAAAATAACATTAAATACATAATTCTAATTAATTCGTCAACATATTAAAATGTAACTGATTACAGGCGGACACAACATCAACATACAGTAAATTGAGACTGGACAAGATTTGAATTAATATAACAACTTACATGCTATTTTTCATGTATTTGAGGTACAATACACACAATGAATGAAGCGGGGCATCAGAAACAAACACAAATAATCAACAGCCTGCGGTAGTCCACTGCAGAACATAGGCCTCCCCCATGAAGCGCCACCTAGCCCGATCTTCGGCTTCACGCATACAGTTTCTGCCAGCTGCCCTGCGCAAATCGTTGCACGTCTCGGTAAACGTAGGGTTCATTAGTGGTAGAGCCACGCTGCAGACGAATACTTTGTCCAAAATGGCATATTATTTGTTTGTAGCATGAATGGGCCGACTCGCCCGGGGAAGTACCACACTCACGCAGAAAACCGGCGTCTGAGTGGTAGCTTAGCGACCGCGCTTCGTACGGTGAGCGGTCTGAGTTCCGGAGGCCCCTCCCATTCCCATAATTTGACTTTCCTTTAAGGTCGGCAACGCTTCCGCACTGCCCATGGCATTGCGGATGTCTATGAGCGGCGTTGATTGTTTTCCATCAGGGGACACGCCTGTTCGTTTGCCTTCCTATGCCAAAAAAAAAGTGTGGGACGCCCCCCGGAGTGTGGAGTAGAGTGCAGAGCGAGTGGCGGTCTCCACTCCAGCACTCGTTTGTCGGACTTTCGAAAATCGTCGGAGGAAACAAACACGCTTTTTTTTTAAATAGTGATGTAATAAACTAGGTACACGTGTATGTACTTTAACCAATGATATAGTTAAATAAATTTTCATTTCATTTGAAATATAATTTTAATTATTCTTAAAAAGTATTAAACTTGCCAAGATTATACCTTAACGTTTAAAATACCCTTTCTCACTACACTGCACTAGAGATATAAGGAGTGCAGCGCCGAGCTTTAATATCCCCTTTTCTCTATCACGATTAGATTGACGTTTGTGATACATACCTTAATGATGTTCTTACATTAAAGAATACTAACTTTTTAAACAATTTTTAAAGTAACATAAGATTATGAGATCACATAGAGAGATCTAAGATAATGATAAAGGGATAATGCAAAGATTATTTATATAAAATAAATTGGCATCGTAACTGATTTTTCTGCAGCCCATATATAATATGTCCAATTGCTGAGCACGGTATTTTCCATTTCTGAAGAAACGGACGTTAACCCATCACGATTGTCTAATGTGTATTGACGGAGTTACCAGACCCGGAATAAATATCTGTTGGCCGTACATATATTTATTCCGATCGAACCCGCGACCATTGATTCCGTGGGCAGGGGGCCCTGCCACAGAGCCAGTTGGTCGTCTCGTAAATCATTAATCATGGAGAATTCGAAAAAACGTCGAAATAAAAGAACTGGCAGACCAATCAAATATTATGGGCGAAATCAAGGCGCATCGAATTCTTTAGCTCGGTCACATTGAGCGAATGGGGAATTGTGTGGATCAAGTGGTCGAAGGTCGGGTGGATCATCCAGATATCGTTTAGAGAGATCGCTGACTTGTGTGAAATTCAAGTCAGCAATTGGCAAGAAATAGCGCAGAACCGAGAAAGATGGAAGACTCTCGTTTCGTAGATCAAAACCCACTTCAGTTCACTGAGCTAGCTGAGTAAGTAAGTAAACGATTAAGTAGTAAACGTCGCTCGCAAAGAATACTATTTAAAACAAAAATCTTTTATAAACTGTTTCAAACAACACACAAGATCCAGCGATCAAAACTTTGTAGAGCAGTCAACATCGCGGTTACGAAGTTAGCCCACGGCCTACTCGCCTACTGTCTAACTGTACGATACAATCAAACTTTACGATATAAAAGTTCCTGCAACACTTGGACTTAGAAAGTCACTATAAATTCTAAGTTAAAACGACTAACAAAGCTATTAAAACTATAATATTGTAGAATGTTTTTCTGTATATATGTCATATAAATAAAAAAAAACTAAAACCCGATTGCAGGTCTAAGTGTGAATCTACCATCCAGGGAATCTATAACACATAAAAACATCATTTTATCAAAAAAAAAAAAATCTAAACGTTTAGGAGGAGTTCAGTAGCAAACACGCACTATATAATATATAAAAAAGAAGCCAGCTCGGAAGACGTTCTGCACTTTCCAGTAGGAGACGTGATTAGTGCAAACAACTGCTAATATTATGGTTGCATGCAACCATTTCCCCAAAGGCTGAGTGTATCGTTAGAACAATGTTTTTTCTTTAGATTTATTTTCTACTGTTATATTTATTTATTTTTCTATTAGATTGTGTTTGTTGATGTGTAAATATATATATAGTATATACATATATATATATATATATATATATGTATATATATGTAATGGCACAGTAACGCAGTCAATTCATCAATTTAGTCATGTATTTAAATGTTTATTCCGAGTCTGGTAACCCCCCAATCCCCATTTCCTTTCCTGCCCCTTCCTTTCTTCTCTAATCTTTCCCTTCCTCTCCGCCAATCCACGGTCTGCCGTGCCAATGGATGCGTGGCTAGGGGCGAGCCTAGTCGTAAGCGTGCCGATCGTACCGGGCTCGGGCTCCCCCGGGGACTATGGTGCCTTACCTCAGCATGCAGGGCTCTGCTGGGGCTGACCTCCATCCTCCCTTGCGGCTCGTAGGATTCACTAAAGACGAATTTAATATACCTAATTTGTCGAAAATGACGGCGACGTGGTTTGCCACCCGTCACGTCCTGATTCTCACGAGGGCGAAAAGCGACCAATGACGAGCCGTTTCGCTACGATGAATGGCAGCGGATGGAGCTCTGTGGGCTCTGCCAACCCCTGCGGGGGATAGGCGTGAATATATAAAAAAAAAAAAAAAAAAAAAAAATATATATATATATATATATATATATATATATATATATATATATAGCCGGTCCGGCTAACACACAATCAATGAACACTCAATCTTCATTGTAAATCCAATTAAATAAATATAAACCCAATATAAAAATGAAGTAATATCATAACGCCAGCAAACAATAACTTTCCCCCTTTCTCATTTTCCGAGCACCTACACATTCGCTTTTGATTTGTTGACGGCTAATTACCCGATGGAATGAGCATTGTTTCTCTACCACAAAGGAGTTAGCTCTCACTCAGAAATGCCAAGAAAAAATATTGAACCAAAGAACTAGAAAACGAATATTGTTAAAATATTATAGAACAAATGCTTCCTATATGTATTTAAATATCATCATGTCATATGAAATAAAATATTAGATTTTACTTTTGAATAAACAAAAAGACCTTTAATCGATCGTGTTCTACTTTCAAGAAAGGTAGTATTAAATTGCAAATGACTTTCAATCTTTGTAAATCTTCAATTATATTGTTAAGGCAGTCAAATTCATTAACTCGGCCTGCATAAAGGCTCGGCACTTCTTTGTTAAATATTAAACTTGATAATCTTGTTAATTAATTATAGTGAGCGTCTCTAAATATTTCGAAAATTTGTGAGATTCTCGCTTCATAGAATGTCTCTTCTCACCTGACATAATTATACAATTACTAATTAAATATATGAGTGGAAACAGATGGTACGTAACCATTCTTATATGCTAGGTGTTTTTGTTAATATACACCATAAAACCTCTACTATACCTATAGTACTATAACGTGCCAGCCGGACTACTACGGCGGACAGGGATCTTTAGGGCGTTTTATATTCGATGTAATTGAAATTCTTCCAAGTGAAGTTAATTTATTTTTCTATTCACTGTACATTTATATCTTATTCATATTTTATTCACACTTTACCAATTTACACTTTATTAATAAAAAGTTTAAATACATTAGTGATACATTAATCAATGTATCATTACAGTACATTCACCATTCTCAAAACTAGACTCAAATTTCGCAGCTTTGCAGTTCCATACTAAGTGTAAGTACCTCGTAACTTTTCGAGTCGATTCAAAAAATGTTATATATCACCTATTATAGTTAGACCGTCAATTATCTGTGATATTATTTTTTGTATGGAATTATATTATTGATCACTGGACCAAATTCGGCACAAGGACTAGAAAAAATAGAATAATTCAACAAGGATGCATGCTCTGCAGTCTTCTATTCTCGCTGATATTGAACAATAGAAGACGCATCACGACGGAGGAGAGGCTAAAAGCGATCTCAGGGTCTTTGATTGAAATCGACACCTCATCTTGGAACATTTAGTGGCAACATCTCTCAGTAACGCGTTTTTAAGTGTTTTTTATTTATTTTTGTTGTTTTTTTTAATTCTTGGAAAATAATTTAATAAAATTATAATGCCTTTTTTTCTCTAGTTACCCTTACAAACAGCTATAATATTTTTAAGGAATTCTTAAAAAGGACTAACGGCAAAAATGTTGTATTAAATAATAAAAATGCTATTTTATTATTCATTTATATTATACATTCATTAGAAATCAAGAAAACATAGTGTGTATATAGCTTTCATTTTAAATGTAATAGCTGGTTACTCGTTTAAATTGTTCGATATTAATTCTCATAACTCAATAAAAACACAACCGCTTAAATCTTTTACACCCAAAACTTTTCTCTTAACGATTTACAACAGATTGTTCGCGGCAATAATACAGCTTGTAAACGTTACAAAGGAATAAAACACTAAAGTTTTTGTGTAAAATAAATTTATGGAGTCGTAATGCTTATATAATAAAACTTAAGAAATATACTTTTTTGTATAAAGAAGTGACATTTTTAAATTATTGAAGAAAAAATTTTAAATTATCCAAGAAAAAGAAAACACGGTTTAATGTAAAAAAATAAACAATGTAAAAACAGTAGAATTTTTTCCATATTGTCACTTTATATAGCTCGATAAAGGCTTTTTTGTATAATATTTTGTCGGACTTTTTTGTATAATATTTTTACTTATATGAATTTATACTTTCTTCTATATTTTTAACAATTACAGAAAGGTAACAAGCACCCAGACCGTTTATGAATACTTTTTTGAATGCGTTTTATCCTGATGAATTCACCAACTGTTCACAAAAAAAGAATACTTCGGCACTGTACCATTTGATTCGTCAGTGTTATGATGATTACAAGCTTCTGGATTTTATTTTATGATAGGAATAACTCATCTAGGTTTTTCAGTTCAGTTCAATTAGTTATATCAATTTAATTGGTAAAACTGATTTACGAACCAATTTTCGTCAAAATTGGTTCGTAAATCAACACAAAATACCTCAATAGGTATTCAAACAAACAAAGAATTTAATTCGCGTTAGATGTACGATAACATGTAACCACAGGCCGATTCTATCAGTGGCAATGAAATTAAGGGTAAATTATTGCGATCATAAAAATAACAAAAGGTTCTGTCTGGTCGGAGGATAAATTATTGCGTTTGATTTGTATTTACTACTTTTGTGTTTAACTGAGTTATACATGTTTTACATTGGTGTGTGGTTCCCGGTTCATTTTTAATGGGAACAGGCAAACGAGCGTGCCAATTACACGGGTAAGTGATGATCGCAGCCCATAGATATCAGTAACACACATCTTTTAATGCGTAGTTCCCGGTATAGAACAGGGTTTTTCATTTCTTCCAGTGGGTATCGTATAAGACGAATTTGGGAGCAAATACTGGCAAATTGACAGCTGCGTCTACTTGAGAATGAAAACCAATCTATGATTCTCAACCCGCAGTTATTTAAAGACAAACCAACTCATATTTTTACCACTCCCGTAAGAAAATTTCGATTTGGTGCAACAGATGACGTTGATATGGCGTTTTTCTATTAAAATGTACACGTGATCTAGTTAACAAGTGAAATCGAACTTGCTACTGCTCTATTTAAAGATAATCCACTGAGTTTTTTATATGGGATAAGAAGGCAAACGAGCAAGCTTATCACCTAATGGAAAGCTACAGCACCGTCCACAGACATCTGCAACACTATAACGTTGCAGAAACGTTCCAATGTCGTATCGTTTTGAAAATACTGAGATATTTGTCTTCACATTTCACACGGTACTAGTAGTACGTGGAAAGAAGTTTCGGGAAAAACGCGCCGTATTGAATCGCTGCTCATCTAGGTTGCGGGGATGAAACACTTTCGTGGAGAAATGTGCAGCAGTCGAATTAAATGCCAGGAATAAAATTATTTTAAATTTGCAGCATTAATTAGTGCCAATAAGAGGTCGCTCGGACGTAATAGAGCAGGTGTTCACATTGTCGGCTTTGTAATTTAAAAAGTACGTGCTCGGAGCACTCGACCCAGCTGTCAAATGGACCTACGCTAGCCACCGATTTGATAAAAGACCACGTAATTCAGCTCAAGCGTAGGGACAATACTTTAAAAGGGTGTTTTAAGAAAAAGATTAAATAATGTGTATATTTTATATATGTATCCTCTTATTTATAAAGTAGGTATTATATTATATATTATTAGTATTTATATGTTTATATATGTATGGTTTTATATAGTATGTATTGTTATGTATATCTTTATTATATTTTGTTTTTGTACACTTATTTCTATCCTTACAGCTTACCTTATCTCTCTTTCACTCCTGGGTTTGCTGGAAGTAAACTCAATTTTGAGTTAAGCTCGCCCTTGTACATCTTCTTTCCTTTTAATTCTTGTGTGTTGCGTTTTGTGTACAATAAAGTATTAAATAAATAAATAAAAATGAAAAATAATTTATATACTTTTTTAATATTTTAAGATGGCGCGTTTTTTTAACAATAATAGAATTTTTCTGATCTTAGAAAATTCCAATTGAAGTAATAATCTTTACATGTGATTATATAACTGGTATTTATATTGTTTACGGAGATACGGAACTCCTAATCTTTTAGTACTTTAACTACTATTTATAACGGCGGATTTATAACATAGCGAAATTTTAATAAATTTATGTTAATGTTATGTACTTTGTCTGCAAACATTTTCGTCTGCAGCATAATATTTGTCTGTAGTATAAATTGGCCGGCTCGCCCGGAGAAGTACCACACTCCCGCAGAAAACCGGCGTGTGAGTGGTAGCTTAGCTACCGCGCTTCGTACGGTGAGCGGTTGAGTTCCAGAGTCCCCCCTCCCCCTCCCATAATGACACTTTCTTTAAAGGTCGGCAACGCTTCCGCACTGCCTATAACGCTGCAAATGGGCGGTGTCGATCGCTTTCCATCAGCTATAACGCCTGTTCGTTTGCCCTCCTACCCCATAAAAAAAATCCTTGTACAATTTCTAGAATACAATAGACCTTTACAACTCAGGAAGTATATACATATATGTAAAGAACTAAAATAATGATCATATGAATAAAGCACTCACCATGATTCCGTGTATAAGTGCAGTTCTCCATAAAACTTCAACATCCGGATCACTCGAACATCAGCACAAATACACTGACTGCTACACAATTATTCAAACTGCAGTTACACAATTATAACACTGCACTGTTATTACACCATACTGTGAATTGAGACACAGAGAAACTATTTTAGATGCCTGCAGTTTTCTCTTAAAGCGTAAACGCAAAGTATGAAAAAAATATACGGACAGTATGCATATATATATATATATATATATATATATATATATATATATATATATATATATATATATTATTTAAAAATACAATTGTAAATAATCTCTTCCCAAATATGATTAATTATTAATCCTTATCGGCCGCTACCTTTTTACACGTGATTCTCGTTAGCTACAGATATAGTTTTCATTGACTTTAGTCATTTTTGGGCTAAATATATTAAAAAATAATTGGAGAAGGCAATGATATATAACTGGAGATGTCAATTGCTCTGTTACGGATATTTAACTAATAAGACACACAAAGCGAGTTTCAACATGTCTCGTCTTGTCACCTCCCACGTGACTTACGACCGCAGCGACTAAGTACTGTTGTCACGTGAGAGGTGACTTACGACTGATATAGGTTAATAATTTTCTATATATTTATCTTTTATACCTATACTAACATAAAACCATTGTGTTGCACGTTACCTTATTAAATCTATATATATATAAATAATATGTGGATAATGTAGTTAATAGCAAAATAATTTACTGTATATACTGTTATATTTTATTTAGTTAATTAAGGTTGTGCTATTGTTTATGGTCCTTAGTAAAATAAAAAAAAAATCTTCAACACTACCAATTTTCATACGGTAAGTGAATGAATCTGAAGGCTCCTTTTAACCCTTTCTTGATTAATCTCTACCCTTATGTTACTAGAAACAATGAGATCTCTATTAACTTGGGTAAAAAACCTATTTACAAGTGTTGTTTGTTCATGCCCATAGGCGGCGATGATTACTTAGTTTTTAATAACTTGATTGGCTCTTTCATAAAAATAAAGTGTAATTAATAATAATAATAATAATATTTCTTTATTTGTATAATGTGAGGTTATAACAAGATGAAAAAAAGAGACGTATAAAAGCTCCATCACATTGCCACTTACAGCGTGCAAATTTCATTAATTTTGACACACTATTAGAAATAACTAAAACAATTATTACAAATCTAAATACATAGCTAGATTATTATAATATCATTAAAATTATAATTTATTATTACATTTTTTTTTATATATTCACACCTATCCCCCGCAGGGGTTGGCAGAGACCACAGAGCTCCATCCGCTGCGATTCATCGCAGCGAAATGGCTCTTCATTGGTCGCTTTTCGCCCTCGTGAGAATCAGGACGTGACGGGTGGCGAACCACGTCGCCGTCATTTTTCGACAAATTAGGTATATTAAATTCGTCTTAGTGAATCCCACGAGCCGCAAGGGAGGATGGAGGTCAGCCCCAGCAGAGCCCTGCATGCTGAGGTAAGGCACCATAGTCCCCGGGGAGCCCGACCCCGGGACGATCGGCACGCTTTCGACTAGGCTCGCCCCTAGCCACGCATCCATTGGCACGGCAGACCGTGGATTGGCGGAGAGGAAGGGAAAGGATAGAGAAGAAAGAAAGGGGCAGGAAAGGAAATGCGGATTGGGGGGGTTACCAGACGCGGAATAAACATTTATAAATCCATATAAATATTTATTCCGATGCGGGAGTCGAACCCGCGACCATTGACTTCGCAGGCGGAGGGCACCGCCACTGAGCCAATCGGCCGGTCATATCATTAAAATTATAATTTATTATCACTTTTTACTTTACACTATATATTTATCTATTATATACATTTGATCGACTCTTTAAAGCAAAAAAATCTTGAATATTATAAATATTGGCATCTATTAGCCATTTATGTAATCTTTTTTTTAATAAAGTTGCGTTCAATTCTTTTAATTTACCAACAAGTAAGGAAAACATAATAAGAAAGAACGCAAAAGAGATTAGTGGCATACAAATTATATTGCTTATTTGCATAGCTCTTTACAATAAAGTAATAGTCCTAATATAATAATTGTAGCCATAAGCAGTAACTAACATGGCTGCGATCCATTATGTGAACTTATAAGGTTTCTTTTAAAGCGATTTCAGTCTGACAAGGGCTTAATGTAAAGTTAAAAGGTATCACTTCTACTGTAGGAATGTATGGTATGGTGTCGCAGACATGATTGTAAAGAAGTTTTAATATTATGTCATCACTATCATTATCAGTCTCCTGCTGGACATACGCCTCCCCCCAAGATGCTCCACCTAGCTCAATCTTCCAGTTTCTGCCAGCCGCCCTACACAAATCATCGCCGGGGGCGCGTCCCACACATTTCTAAACGAGATCAGCCCAAAGCCACTTTAGTTCCGAACTCGAAGAAGGATGTGGATGAGTGGCGATCCAGTACAGTGCGTTTATCCCGAAATCTCATTCCGCGCATCACCTTCAGTGATATTCGTACCTATACGACATTGGAAGCTTCAAAAACAAGCTTATTCATATCTTAAAGGGCGGCAACGCATTCGTGATGCCTATGGTGTTGTAGATGTCTACAAGCGGCGTTGATTGCTTTCCATCAAGTGACACGCTAGCCACGCTATCCCATAAAAAAAATTCAGTGATTTTTCTTCTCTGGTGGAATTCTTCATTACGAATCCTATCTACTATCCTAGTTACTATTTATTGGTGGTCAATAAGATCATTGAAGATGAGGACGACTGTTACATGTGTTAACTTGTGAAGGAGTACTGCGTGGAGAGCAATCTGCTCGTGCCGTTATAGATTTTTTCTTATAACCAACCAAAATCTGTGGAGGGCAATTTGCTCGTGCCGTTATACACTTTCTCACTCACAAAATGCTCACATTTCGGGGTTGTTTATAGGAAAACTTTTAAGAATACTTTCAATTAATATTAGTACTAGCCTCTACTTCTGCGAATCATCTTCACCCCTGCGGTATTCAATTATCTGAATATCAGAGTCAGGAACTTAAATATTACTGACGTATATACGTACGTGTATACATACGTCTATTAAGTTAGTAGAAAAATTCTATACATAATAGTCTACTATTACGGTGCCAGCTAACCGAAGCAATTAAAACCGAAGCGTTATGAACAAATTATGACGAAAAAATTAATTAATAGTGATTGCTAATGAGGTACGCACTTATAAAACTAACATTGATATATATGTACATACATATCGTCAAGCCTGTATCCCGTAGGAAAAGGTAAAGACCGCAGATCTCTATCTGCTATGATCTCGGCTTACTTTTCTTGCTTCCTCCATACTCATCCCAAGAAAGTCTGCCAGTTAAGGGTACTCTTGACCTGGCCTTTTTTAAAAACTTCGGCAATTTGGTCAAGGGATGTTTTCCGTGGTCTTCACCTACCGACCCTTCCATCCACATTCGCAACCTAAATTTCTTTTGCCAGTCGTCTTTTATCCATCCTCTATGCGCCCAAACCTTCTGAATCATCATCTCATCCCTTTCTCAACTTTTGTCACGCAATTTTTCACCCCACCATCTAACCTCAGCATTTCGACGGAAATCCTATCGTACCCAGCAGCCTTACTTAATTTCATTCATTTAAAGCCTGTACAATCTTTCATCTATGCTAATCATATCTTCATCCTTTTTTCATATGGCACACTGATGGAGTGCAAAGGTTTAATGTGTCTTCTCGCTCATCTTCTTTGCTATAAAGGACTAGAAAATTATAAGTGAATATAAAATATAGTTATTGGAATAATAATGTTATTATACATTCAAAAATGTACTTTAACACCTTTACTACAAGAATCTAAATTGATCAAATATGGTATAAAGAAGATGAAAACTTTCGTAAATGATTAAATGGGAGTAATAAGAATGATTTATAGCAGAGAAATTAGCGAAGACTCGGGGACGATAAAGCTCGTTCTTATTCTAGAATTCGTCGTTTGTATGTTAGTTCGTTCTTATTCTTATTCTAGAATTCGTAGTAGTATGCTATTTTCAACTGTTGAAATTTTATTTTCAAAATTTTATTTTCTTTTTTTTTTTTAAGTTGTTACACATTTACAAGTTTACTTACTAAACTAAGCTTTTTAACGATTCGAATGGATGTGGATGGATATGGATTTTTAAATGTTTATTCCGAGTCTGGTAACACCCCCAATCCACATTTTCCTTTCCTGCCCCTTCCTTTCTTCTCTATCGTTTCCCTTCCTCACGGCTAATCCACGATCTGCCGTGCCAATGGACGCGTGGCTAGGGGCGAGCCTAGTCGTAAGCGTGCCGATCGTCCCGAGTCGGGCTCCCCCGGGACCGGGACCATGGTGCCTTACCTCAGCATGCAGGGCTCTGCTGGGGCTGACCTCCATCCTCCCTTGCGGCTCGTGGGATTCACTAAAGACGAATTTAATATACCTAATTTGTCGAAAAATGACGGCGACGTGGTTCGCAACCCGTCACGTCCTGATTCTCACGAGGGCGAAAAGCGACCAATGACGAGCCGTTTCGCTGCGATAAATGGCAGCGGATGGAGCTCTGTGGTCTCTGCCAACAACTGCGGGGGATAGGGGTGAATGTATATGAAAATATATATATATATATATATATATATATATATATATATATATATATATATATATATATATATATATATATATATATATATATATATATTCAAAGACAGTCCGGCTTATCGAAAACCTATCTACGATCTTAAAAACAACTAAAATATTAACGGTACTTACATATACAAATAAATTGGAGGAAGAATGCAAAAATTAAACACCGATAAATAAGAAGGTGAGGTGAGGCAAGGACCCATACGGTTGTTGATTCGTGCTTTATAAGAAACCTTATAAGAACAGAGTCACGTCATAAATCCACTACAGAATCGTAGCACACCGTAGAAATCTCGTAAATAACTAAGATAATAATTAATGTAAACATGTATATAAACGTAGTTAAGTTAATTAGATATAAGTATTAGCATTGTTCACTGTATCTCGTTGTCATAAGGTTTCATTTGATATAAACCAATGTCATGGTTAAGCTTCGACATTGTTAACAGATTAATATCCCATCACTAGCGTGTCATTTGGAGAAATGGGAAGAATTAGGAGAAGTCCAATCAACCTTAAAGTGCCCGCTTTGGGGGCGCTTTAAGGTTGACTGAAGAAAAATATAGTAATAAATGTAAAATTTCAAAAGCTTTACTTGCAAATAAAGGGTGCTAAATTTATCTTAGCTTAATTTGCATTTACATATTTGATATAAACCAATGCTATGATTAAGTTTCAATATTGTTAGCAGATTACAATATACCATCACTAGAAGGTCATTAGTAGTTAGCGGAAGCGGACACTCTAAGGTTGATTAAAGGAAAATGTGATATAAAGCTTAGAGAATTAATCGTACTTTAATATTATTACATTCCCATATTTCTGGTTAAATCTACAAAACAACGAAACACTTACGAAATTTAGAAATATTTAAAAATGCTAGGTAAGGTAATTAGGCGCCTTTAAATATTATTATTGAATTATCATTGAATAATTATTATCAATAATAATACATTCATATAAATAAATAAATAAAGTAAGCGTTTATTGCTACACAAAGCAGTTCTGTGTAGTGTGTATTATTTATTTTTCTTTTAAATTTCTGATATTGATATTATTGTCAATCTTCTTTTTCATAAAGAACAGAATTTTATTTTAATATTATTCGAATTTCCTTTCATTTAAATTATTCAAATATTTAATTATGAGAATAAAACCTACGTTTATGTATGTATCAAGGTGCTCATTCCAGGAAACGGTTAAAGAACACATTCAAAGCAGGCTTCTCCCGGATTTATCATTCAACGCAGAGGGGAAAATGAAATAAGCAAATCGTGATATTCATCCCTCTTAGAAAATGAAACGGATTTAATAAATCCCCGTCCCAGACATTTTATTGACGCTTCCGCCATGATAACGCTAGTGTATTGCACAGTAGGTTTGTAAAAAATGTAATTTTTGTCAAGCAAACTATTATTATGAATATGACTATATCTTTTACTGTTCATATATTTCCCACAACTGGGCACGGAGCCTCACCATTCCTGGCTTCCATCCTGCTGACATTGAGCAACCACGCTTCTCCAAAGCGAATTGGCGGGAAATCCAGACTCGGAATAAATACGTATAATCCGAGCAAACAAATTGAAGTGGCAATAAACTGGTCACATTTGTCGGAGGATCGATAACCTTGGGGTACACGAAAACAGGAACGAAGACCGCATGAGGCGCCTCCCGGCTAGATGGAGACACAGTTTGCGCAGGAAGGCTGACAGAAACCGGACGCTTGAAGCCAAATATAAAACTAGGTGACGCGCCTAGATTTATGTCTAGCAGTGGAGTCCCTTCTTAAAGTTCTCTTACATCATTTAGATTATATTGCCGTGCTTGCCAACAATTAAAATAGTCCTATTTTACTCTATTGTTGGTTTTTGAGTGAATCGAAATTTATTTTATTACTCAAACGAAACGTACTTAAAGCGCGTAGGCCGAAAGTATGCTATTTTCTTTTAAATTTCAATTTCCTCCTTCATAATATCGAAAAGGCAAAAAGGTGATTTTAAACGCAGTAGTTTGGTTTAAATACAGCGTTAACACAATTTGATATTTCTCCTTCTCGAATGCAGCAGGTTTAATTTTAAAATAGTGTTCAGCTCTAAACCCCTGACGGTTTTACGACTGAGCCCAATAGCAAAATTAATTATGCAAAGAATAAAGCTTAGAGTTGGGTTAAATTTAATTTGAGTCGTACTATATTTAACACTAAGTGACATTTTAGAATAACTAAACGTGGCCAATGGATTAAAGTCTTTAAATCACGACAAGAAAGTATCAGCTTCTTAAATCGCAGCTATACATTTTTCATTGTACTCTTTAGTTTAAATCCTCTTTAAACAATAAATTTTCACACCCGTATAATGCATGCTATTCGTAATTAAGAATTGATTTTATTATGTATATAATTTTTTTAAAAAACTATAAATCTAAAATATTTAAATCTGATTACTTTGAAAATTCCACAAGCATAAAATCGTGCGGTTTATGAGTGTTGTGTCAAGGCGGCTGGCAGAGACTGGATACGTGTAGCCGAAGATCGGGCTAGGTGGCGAGCCTTTAATGAGGCCTAAGTCCAGCAGTGGACGGCTGCGGGCAAATATTGAAGATCGTGCGATGAGGAAAATTCTTGGTTATACCTATACTCGTGAAAGCAAGACAATCTAACAGGTGTTGAAAAACGAAATATTAAGGCTATTGATATTACGTGTAAGATTCTTAACAAAGGATTTTATTATTATCTTCTTTATTTATATATTTCTCTCAAGTACCTATCATTTGGGTTATCAAATTAGTTTGATGACCTAAATAATGTTTAGTTGTATACATCCTTGAAAAATATCATTAAAGTGTAATACGATGCGAAATTCATATTAATTAAACTAATAATAATTGGTATTATTGGTGTAAGATTGTTAACGAAGGCTTTTATCATAATCTTCTTTATTTATATATTTGTCCCAAGTATCTGTCATTTAGGTCTATGTAATAGTAATACGATACAAAATTCAAATTTAAAAATGTGGAACCGTTCCAAAATACAAAAGCCCTAGTCGCTCTTTGCATTATAACTCTTTATTAGTGCATTTGTTTCGTCAGTCGCCATAACCTCAATACGCCCTACAACTGTTATACTCCCTCAATTTAAGAGTACAGTTGGCATGGTATTTTGATAAATAAGAAAAATGACTGTAGCAAAACTGTTACAGGAAAACATTTTTCTTGTTATCTGTCCCTTAATAACCTTTGAACTAGGTCGTTTGGGCACTTAGAGCTCATGACCAATACATTAACAACCATATTAAAGGTTTATATACATATATTCTTGATTTTCGTTCGCGGATCTGATCAAAATGAGTTTGATAAACTGTCCCTCCATCTTTTATATATTTAGTTATTGCTTTTAGGACAAATTGTCCTTTTATGTTAAACAGAGAAACAACTGAGCATTCGATGGTGAAGAACCATCTTTGCCCATGTATACAAGGTATTAACCAGGATCATTATGTTTGGTAGACAAATTTATTGACAACCACAAAGCTAGATCATTTGATATTGATCAACCCACCACTCTTCCATCACTGGATATTCACATCAGGCGTAAGGTACAGGGACGGGCCTTCTCGACGGGGTAACCAGGCTGGGAATAAACATCTGTAAACCACATCTATATTTATCGCAATGCCGGTATCGAACCCGCGACCGTTGACGCCGTAGGCGGCAGCATCGTCACTGACCCAATTAGTCGTCAAAAACACTTTGTGACGCTTCCTCTGTCGTTCTTTATCGCTGTCGTTATAGGCCTTTCAATTGCTTCACGCAAATCTTAACAGCAGCTAACCAATCTTCTTAATTATGGTTTTTTTTATATTTGTTTATTCGTATATATCTTAATGTAGTACATTATACTTACAAACATACCTTTATATTTACAAAGCTTAATACTGAAATGGGGTTATTGTCCTTTCCTCTAGAAAGAAGGAGGTCTCATAGCCATTCAGTGAGACATATAATACATATATGGGCTGTAAAAATAATACAATAGACACAGAAGGCAAAATTATATTAAACTATTATAGAATAAAATATGTAGGCCCACAGACAACCCTAAAATGCTTGGTCTTTATTGGTTTATTCATATTATGAACGTTCTTTTATCAAAATGGAAAATAAAAGCGCTATATCGTAATGGTAAGTAATTACAGTCATTCATATAATATATGAGATTATTAATGGAGTCAGACGTTACTTTGCGGAAATCCATCACTATATGGACAGTCAAAAGTTTTACTTAGCTAAGATCCGCGACAAGCAAAATAATAACAGAAAATTAATAATGTGTGTTTTCCGTTGGGTTAAGTGGATTTATTTGGAACCTAAACCAAAAACTTACCGAAAATCGGCCATCAATTTTCCACCCGCCAACCACTATACACAACACCAAACACACATTATCACTTTTCCATCCTGCAAACGACACGTGTTTTCGGTAAGTTTTTGATTTAGGTTCCAAATAAATCCACTTAACCCAACGAAAAACACACATTTTATGTTATTATCCTTTCCTCTAGAAAGAAGGAGGTCTCATAGCCATTCAGTGAGACATATAATACATATATGGGCTGTAAAAATAATACAATAGACACAGAAGGCAAAATTATATTAAACTATTATAGAATAAAATATGTAGGCCCACAGACAACCCTAAAATGCTTGGTCTTTATTGATTTATTCATATTATGAACGTTCTTTTATGAAAATGGAAAATAAAAGCGCTATATCGTGATGGTAAGTAATTACAGTCATTCATATAATATATGAGATTATTAATGGAGTCAGACGTTACTTTGCGGAAATCCATCACTATATGGACAGTCAAAAGTTTTACTTAGCTAAGATCCGCGTCAAGCAAAATAATAACAGAAAATTAATAATGTGTGTTTTCCGTTGGGTTAAGTGGATTTATTTGGAACCTAAACCAAAAACTTACCGAAAATCAGCCATCAATTCTCCACCCACCAACCACTATACACAACACCAAACACACATTATCACTATTCCATCCTGCAAACGACACGTGTTTTCGGTAAGTTTTTTGTTTAGGTTCCAAATAAATCCACTTAACCCAACGGAAAACACACATTATTAATTTTCTGTTATTATTTTGCTTGTCGCGGATCTTAGCTAAGTAAAACTTGACTGTCCATATATAATATATGAGTAAATAAATATGTATGTGTAATACCTAGGATATTGCAGAAGTCTTCTTTATGAAGAAGGTATGTAGAAAAATAATAGTAGATGAGGTAAATAATTATAGATATAGGGGTAATGGCAGGTTGAAGAAGTGAAAATGAGTTAGGCGTTCGGCTCTAAATATTCAGTACCAACGCTACAACTTGTAAGTTGGTTTTCTGCATGAAAATGGTACTTCCCCGGATGATGGTGAATATGACACAGACAAACATTTGGCAAAAAAATTGACAGAAACTTATCTAAAATAATACTAAATTATAATGGAACAAGTAATATATAAAAAAAGTCAATTCGTATTTTTATGTCCTGCTTAATATCTTATATAAGAGAATTTAATTATTTGTCTCCAATAAAATAAAATTAATTAATTAAATTTAATTTATGAATTGAAAAAATTGTATTAACATCAAGTGTCATCCACTACCAGTTTAAAAAAATATTTTTGAACTTGAGTGGACGAATAAAAAAGTAATTTTATTAACGATTTAAAATTTTAAAAGAACATATAAATAAATATAGGTATGTAGGAAGAGCATGAATTATTAGTAGAAATTAAAAAAGTAAAGGCAGATAAAACATATGTAGTTCATATTTAATAAGAAAAAAGACACTGATTTGTCTCCAAACAACCATAACGAATTAGTAGAGATCAAGCTACAGTGGTGGTGGGCTGCAGTCACGCACCGCCTAAGCCTTACTACTTGGAGAACACGTGCACCGAATATAAAATATAACATTATATGTTGTGAATGCAAATTTCATACTTAGAAAGTGCAAGAAATATTATTATTATCCATTTAAGGGTACATAAAGAACCCTTTGAACCTTTCTTTTCTGACGCGTTATATACGTATACTATATTTTATTTGGACAGTCAACACAGACAACCGAAAAGCCTTGACTTTTCGGTTGTCTTCCGTAAAGTCTACTATACCTGAAGATGCCTCGTGTTGGGGCGAAACACGTGTCGTTTACAAGGTGGAAAAGTGGTAGTGTGAGTTTGGTGTTGTGTATAGTGGTTGGTGGGTGGAGAGTTGCTGGCGATTTTTCGGTAAGTTTTTGGTTTAAGTTCCAAATAAATCCACTTCATGCAGCAGAAAAACACACATTATTAATTTTCTGGTATTGTTTGCTTGTCGCGGACCTTAGCTAAGTAAAAGTTTTGACTGTCCACATACATAGTGATGGATTTCCGCAAAGTAACGCCTGACTCCATTAATCATTTATATTTTATTTTAAAGCCAATGTATAAATTCCAGCTTCTTTTAGCAGTATTGAACCTTCAAAAGTGGAGTGTCATAGGACGGCTCGGTTTCTACCATATGCTCTCGACCACATGTAAGTGACCCTGTATAGAGTCGTGTGGAGAGGAGCGTAATCTGAATCGAGACGACGTCTCGGTCTATAATTTCACTTCCATACCCCGCGATAAGATGTTTCACATCAACAAGCCCACATATTCCTCAAGGCTGGACATGCTTTTATAACGTTTAGTGTGTCAGATGAATATTACCCATAGGGATAGCATTCATAGGTTTTCATCAGGCGATACGCTTGCTCTTTTGCCTCCCTATTCAATTTTTAATGAAATATTATTGTAATAATTATACTTATATCTTTGAGCGCGATAACTTCGCTGCTGACCCAATTACGTCTTACTACTATATGACTACTCTATTAATAATTATGAAAATGATAATAATGATATAATTAGAATATGCGGATAATAAAAGTATTATTTTGTTAAAATAGTGCAAAAATAAACCAAAGCGTGCAAAGTAAATAACTTTCTCTTTCGATGTTTTCTATTACGAAAGACCTCTAGAGCCATTTGAATTGCAGATGCCAACATGTTTTGGGTCAAAGATACTACTATCGATTGTCACCCAAATTCCATGCTAAGTTAAAAAAACAAACTATAAAATTATATAATATTTTATTTTAATCTTTATTTTAATACGTGGAGATATATATTTTGCTAAAACTAACGTTTATATGATCCTACTGCTGGGCATAAGCCTACCATTCTGGAGAACGGTCATTACCCCCGCGCTTATCCAATACGGATTTGCAGGGCATCCAGAATAGCAATAAATACTTGTAGGCCATACATATTTTATCCCAATACGGGAATCGAACCCGAGAAAACTGAAAGCTGTAGCATAACTAATGGAATCTAAAGCTAAAACTATATTATATAATAATTGATTTCTTAACTTTAAAAAGAAAGTAATGATTCATATATAAAACATTATTTATAAAAAAAAGATTATATAATAATCGTTAATACAAAAATAACATTGTAACTTCCACTAAAAGAGTAAATTAAACAAAGCGATTACTACTAACACAAACATAAAAACCTATTCGAATAAGAAAGTAAAAGCGAAAAACGTAAACATGAAATCGTAGTAGGGGTCTCAAGCACTCCCACCATTGACGCACCATAAGCAGGCTAGTGTCAACACAATTATGCAACATGACCTCGACTAAGTTTAAGGTAATAATACAAAAATGACTCATATTCTCAATGCAACAAAGTGGAATATTGACTGATGGGTGAAACTTAAGTGAAGGCCGACCGTGTTAATAAAGTTACAACACTACAACTTGTGTGTGGAATTCTCATGGCATTCGGATAGAGCTTGCAAGCGTTTTGCTGTGGAAAATAATTATTACTTATAAATCAATTATTATTGATAAAACAATTATTATTATTACATTGACGTACATACATACATAAACATACGTCATTATAAACCTGTAACACTGGCCAATAGCATTAGTAACCCGTTTGTTTTTCTGAGTCATTAAAATGACACTAATGCAATGAATCATTAAATCATTTACATTTTTATTGAGTGATGAATTGTAGAGGAAGTAGGTTACCAAATGTAATGTTGAGACTTGTTTAGGAATCGTATGCGCTCCCGCACCATTTTATACTAATATTATATTTATATTATATTATATTAATTATAGTAATCTGACAGAATAATAAAAAAATCTGACAGAATAATAAAAAACTAATATTATATTAATTATAGTAATCTGACAGAAATTTCACTATGAATGGCCTGTGATAAATGGACTTGATATAAATAAAAGGTTTATTTAGTTCAATTTAAAGCGAAAAGAATAGCTTTAATTGAACTGAATGTTAGTTCTTAGTGTACGACTAATTGAAACATTAGAAATATTTAAAATAAATTACATAAAAGTAAGAAATAAAATATAAATAAGTAATGTTCGTCTTTTAATATAACATAACACACCTTAATACTATGTAAAGGACAATAAAAAAAATTTAAACATTGTAAATGAAATAATACTATTATTAAATGATACAAGAAATATATATATATTTTATTAATAGTTTTAATACAGTAAAGAACCGTTATAGATTAGTTTTCGCGAAGGTATGTTAAAAAAGACGAGAACATCGCGACACATGCGCAATTTAAAATTTTTCAAGAAAGCGAAACAATCAATGTTGTTTTCTCAATATTCTAGTAACAAAATAAGTGCCATAGTCCTCAGTGTCACTTAGTGAGCGGATTGGATAGATAGACGCTACTGCTTGTTTTTTTTTATGGGATAGGAAGGCAAACGAGCAGGCGTGTCACCTGATGGAAAGCGATCACCGCCACCTATAGACATCCACAGTGCCATTGGCATTGCAGAAGCGTTATCGGCTTTTAAGAGGCCTGTACATTGGTATTTGCTCTATTAGTCCTTTCGTACCACACCGTCACAAAGCAATAGACAGGCTCTGTTCTGTGTTCGGAACCATACAGAAACATTTCGTGTTTATTTTATATAAAATATAATAACACAGAAAAGTAAAGAGTAAAGACAAAGGATCAAAACGTAACACGTACAAAGTGCCCATATAAAAAGATAGATTCCGGCTTCCGGGGTCTAAGTTATGAGGCTTCTAAACATCGCTGTATACGAGGTCATAACTCACCGCGCCGTCCCTCACGACCCTATAATAATATAACCTAAAAACATATTTTTATAGATTATCCTCTTAAGCTATGTACGTGTATGAAGACGATACAAACAAGGATATAGAGAAATGTGTAATTTTTAAACGGTTTAATTTAGCTTAATTTTCAACAGCCTCATTTGATTAGTATTGAGTTTCATACATTATTACACTTGGTGTATAAATAAACAAATTAACAACTGAAAAATTAAAAATAGGTAAAAAAACTTAAACCTTTTTATTAACACACTTAAATAAAAATGTGGGGCGCATAAGAATCTGTATGACGACTGTATATTTATTTATTTCAGAATCTTATACATTCCCGTTTTTATGTTAGTGTGTAAATAAAGCTGTTTGACTTAAAAGTTTTTTTCCTATTTTTATTTAACGTAAGAGCGTGTCACCTAAAGTTAAACAACCACCGCCACCCATAGATATTTACAATACTATTGGCGCTGTAGACACACTACCCATATGTGAATAATTGGTGAAGAAGAAGGAACTAAAAAAAGAGACAGAAGTTAGACCTTCGTACTCCACTCATAAGAAACGCAGCAACACAGTAAAATGGCACTACTTAATACTAATACATATTCTGTCAGGGTGTAGCACTTCCACGATCGAGGCTACCCATTCAAGAGAGTTTACACATGTGTTTACAAAAGGCCGGAAACGCATCCATGACGACGATGTACACGCGGTGGATGGATGCATGCTCGTTTGCCTGTTCTCTTATAAAAAAATGGTTCTACTTCTTCTGGTTGCTATAAGACGCAGGGTTGATATAGGCAATTTGGGTTTTCAGTCAATTGCCAGTAATATATTCAATTTTGGCATCTAAACAAATCATGACAGAGGATAAAACCGTACGACGTCTCTTTTTATCGGAGGCCAAGATTCATTTGGGTTATTACGCCATCATAGTATTTATTTTTTATTGGTGACATAGTGGACAATGTTATCTTGTGATTACAAGAAAATTCTTGTCTTTTTTTAAATATTATCTCATTGTCATGTGTGTTTTAATAAAATTATAATCGTAATTCATATATTATTCAATTTTTGTCATAGATAGACCTTCATCGAATAATACGTATATCAAACCATCTGCCAAAAACTCTTTCCCATAAATTTAATACCGACATAACTTTATCAAAATTTATTAGAATAGTCGAGATTAAATTTCGGAAGGTCATCCTTTGACCTGATATAAAATATTTCGCTTCCCTAGCGATTTAGAGCTGTGCCAGAAAATACGGGAGAAGTTTAAACATCTTATTTCTAGATATAGAGTTTAGATTCGATAACGAAGAAGATACATAAAAACATGTTACGAAATTTTTCGAAGCCTAATGTAAAAAATTAAAAAATAACTTTAAAAATTAGAATTAAAAAAAGTGCAATTATCTCTCGACGACTCTCGAATAGATCAATCTGTAGATGTGGCACTTACGATATAAGATCATGAGTCAGGTTCTATCATTGGACTATTGATGGCCGTATTTTTCTAGAACGAGTACGAGAATAAAAAATGTTTACTAAGAGTTTTAGTAATATCACAACATTGCTAGTCCTTTTTCAATCCGAGGGATCCAATTTCAATCAAAGGGAAGGTTAGCAAGAACACGTTTTTTGATAGAATTCAGTAGCTTTAACAATAAATATGATTGACATTGATACAATTGACAGAAGCTCGTAAGAGAGCGCGCAAATTGACACCGATTTGATCTGAGTGAAAGGTCGCAAGTGTAATGGGCACTGGCTTATAGGAATCGAAAAGAGACAGAATGACGCCATGACGGTTTGGTACCATACACGGCGAATTTCTTTTATCAGGTCTATAAAAGAGTATATCTCACTGGTATCAAAAAAGAAGATCTTCAAAAGGGACTCCACCCAAAGCAGAGACTAGATAGAGATTTGGGAATCGTAATGAATTGTGGAATCGAAGAGTTTGTGACCGTTGTCAACATAATCGGAGAGACATATACAAAAACACAGAATCCATTGGCGAGCATTTGAAGGCGACGGAAGAAAATCACACAGGGACACAGACTATTAGCGTGAGCGCCTAGAGAGGATAAGAGAAAATCTCGCAATCGAAAGAGTATGATCACCGTCTATTCAGGTATACAGAGGAGGACGGAATATCGTTGGAGGGATGCAATGAACGCCAATTTGAACGAGCTTCAAGTAATTGGCTGGCGAAAAATCGCACAAGACCGGGATCAGTGGCTTATTCTCGTATTGGAGATTAAGACATGTTTTAGGTCGTTAGACCAACGGAGGAAGTAGAGTATCGGAAAAAATACTTCTGATAAACGAAATCGGGTAAACAAATTCAGTCATTTACTCATTTTAAAACAAACCGATTATTTCAACTCGTGGAATCGTAACAACATTCTATTCTAGTATGATGGACGCCACGATAATTAGATTAGGTCCCAGTCAGTCTGCATAAAGAGTCACGAATAGAATGTGCGACACAATGCACGAGGTGCTTTGTATTCCACAAGGAAAATGGCAAGCCATGTTCTCTAGTAAGCTACTCTTAGTTTTCGCAATAATTTACGCTAAACACCGAAATACGTAATCCTTTGAGTGACCATAGAGTACATCTGTAACTACTATTTTTGTATGTAGACTATAAGTTGTGTGTATAATTTTTACATATATGTTTATTTTTAAATCTCTTTTATATACTTATATTTTTGGCATTCTTTCCGTGCCTTTATACGTCTATGTATCGACAAAAGAATCTGGAGACATAGTAAAAATTAATTATACTGTTATTAAGTTTCAATGAGTTCATGTTAAAATAATGGAGTTATAATTACCTAAGTGATCAATAGTAGTGTGTTTACAAAATGATATGCTAGGTTCGTTTGTACCTACTAGATTAATATAAAAAATTTTTCCCTAATATACAAATTATATTATACACGCAGTCGATAACAAAAAATCTAATCGTGAAAATATATTTAAAAACAATATTTTTTTTTATATAGAAGCCACGAACTGCAGAAGCTTGATAAATTAAATGTCAAAATTTGATAACAACGCTACACATTTTAATAAACTCAAGTCTACAACAAAAAACAAGCATTTTACCAAAATGCAAATAAAAAAATTGACCAGGCCAAGGCCCACTCTTGGCCGTAGAGCCTTGGGTGTAGAGATATAATAATCCTAACATAATTTCTTTGAAATAAGTTTTTTTTTAATATTAAGACCATATTGTTTGTTAAATCTCAACTATATTTTATTAAATATAATTTCCTAAACTACATATTGTATTACAAATATACAAAAAAAAATATTTTACTATATTAATGTGTAAAAATGTGAAATATTATAACAAGTATATTATTTATTTCACGTTAAATTATTGAATAAAATAATATTTTAAATTAGTATTGATAAAAATTAAAAACAAATGTTATTAAATGAATATTGCTTCATCATTATATTTATGATATATTAAGAAAAAAAGAGCTGTAAACAGTTCAGAAACAGTAATTATCGAACGAATATGCACAAACCGCCCGTGAACTTGACGTCATCCGTTGCTATAGTAATGCTCTCCCAGGGTAAACCACCCTTAAAGTAACTTCACTTAAAATAGAAAAAAAAATATTATAAGTCACAGATAAAAAAAAGGAAAATTACAGGCACCTTTATAATTAAAATAAAAAAAAAATAAACGTTTGAAATTCGAATTGTTCTGAACGATATGGAGCTCGATTCAAGCACACGATAATAACGCGACGGCAGCACGGGGCTCACTAAGCAAATGTCAGCACGGTTGGCACATGTGCGGACCAAAGTACGGCTGCGTTTACACTGACGAACATTTTCCTTGCGATTGCGACTTGCGCTATTTAAGTTACTTGTGGCTAGGTCACACATCAACATGTTTTTTTAAAGACTAGCAATATTATAAAATTAATATATTCTTGTGTACCATTTCAACTAAGTTTATAATTCTTGTAGTGTTAATCAAACCTATAACTTTAAATAAAAACGGCAGTCCTCACTGACTAACATATTATTTGTCCTTTTGGAAGTTGTGAAGGGGAAGACTACGGAAAACATAGCTGGACCACATTGCTGAAGTTTTTCAAGAGGAAAGGGCAGGTCGATATTTACCGGCGGGCTTGCATGAGGAGAGTAATGAGTGTGGAGGAAGCAAGAAAAGTATGCCGAGGTCGTAGCAGATGGAGATCTATGGTCTCTGCCTATCCCTACGGGTTACAGGCGAGACGATATGTATGTGTGTATATATATATATATATATATATATATGTATATATATGTATATATATATATATATATATATATATATGTATATATATATATATATATATATAGTATATATATATATATATATATATATATGTATATATATGTATATATATATATATATATATGTAATAATTGTAAAAAAAAATCTAGAATTTAATTGCAGCACCACCTACAGGGTTCAATTGTGAATCTAAACCATTTCATACCTACTCATACATACACAAAAAACGTGTGCAGTGCACACGCGGTGGAAGTGAAACTTTCAGTATTCTATCTCTTTCTCTAACAGGCTACATCCTTTGGATGTATGTATGTGTCTTTTAGTGTCGCTTTTATTTTTCATTGAGTTTCAAATCTCGACGGTGCTAGAATTAAGAAGATTTAACTTAAAAAAATTCATTAATATACGACCAGCCAATTTTCAATGACACACGTACAGAATAATTATATTATATATATATAAAAATTTGGAAGTATTTAATGACGCTCGGAAAACTTTTCCTGTTATGCTCACACCCTAACAAAGTGGGAAAGAGACAGAGAAGGTCCCGGGGCTATGCATCCGTTTTTCTCAGCATTATGTAAGCTACGGCCCTGGAGCCTGGCGACACTCCCCGCACCAATATACTCTACCCTCAGACGCCTTCGTCTGTTTCAAGTAGTGACACGCAACACTGTATTGCAACACAGCGCATAACACTCATTGATTTCTAAGTTCTGCGTTCGACACACTGCTCTTGTTGGAAAACCGGCTTCCGTGGCTGCCCGGAGTTTCCATTGGGCAAGCGAACTGGGTTACCGGAATTTGGACCTCAATGCCTACGCAAATAAAACTCATTAAGTTCTCAATTTGTTTGTCAATTGAGGAAAGATGTGTCGCTTTAAATTTTATTAGTTGACAGTGCGCTAAGCTATTGTGATTTAACTTTTTATTTACATTTTGTGACTTTTCTTTCGTTATAACTTTATCGATGATTCAATTACGGAGTCACAAATAGTCAAGTCTCTGAGATGATAGTCATAGGTTTCATTCCAATATCGAAGCAAAATTACATTATCTGTGGTTTATTTATTTTAACCCTTGATTTTACATGGATATTTTTTTTTCAAAGATAGTATTTATCTATATGTGCAAAATGTCACTATATATATATATATATATATATATATATATATATATATATATATATATATATATATATATATATATATATATATATATATATATATATATATATATATATATATATATATATATATATATATATATATATATATATATATATATATATATATATATATATATATATATATACATACATAGCTAAAGTAAAGCTTGATAACGGGGCATGAATGGAATGAACAGGAAATATATATTTGTTTATAAATTATTATTCAACCGAATTCCACACCCGAATAACTCGCCGTAAGGAAAAATTTCATCCCCATCATCTGGATGAGTGGGGATCTACTACGGTGCGCTTCCCTCAAAATGAAATGAATTTCTTTCTACGCATCACCACTCTGTGGTACCAGCTACCTTCGGCCGTTTCTCCGAATTGATACGACATTGGCATCTTCAAAAAAACAAGCCTACAAATATGTAAAAGGCAGGCAACGCTTCTGTGACTCCTGTGGTGTCGCGGTTGTCTATGGGCGGCGTTGATTTCTTTCCATCAGGCGGCACGCTTGCTCTTTATTAAAAAAATAAATAATTTAAATATTATGTTTACTCAATTTAAATGAAAGAGAATCAATTAATGGAACGCCTAAGTAAAGTCACAAATTGAGCAAACACGTTCCATCAGACTTAAGTAAATATATTCGCCTTAAACATTAATAAAACGCCTAAAAATCCGGTCAAGTGTAAAGCGAACATACGCAGCCAGCCTATACATCATTTTTCAGTTAATTTTATTTATTCGTAGATTTCGATTGAAATAATTATAGGGTCATTATCTAATGTTATGGGTTTCCATTGACTTGATCTATCTTTTTTTGCATTCTTTGTTTTGCATTTTTTTTTCTTTTTTTTTCGAATGCGAATTATTTCTTACATTTTTAAAAGAGTAGGACGTAGGTGTCTTCCTTTTTATGTTTGCTTTTATTTTTTTCATTTCATGCTAATATCATATCACATGATTAAAGACATCGTATATCAAATAATTTGATAACTACATAAAAGAAAAGAAATATATATATATTTTCACGCCTATCCCCCGCAGGGGTTGGCAGAGACCACATAGCTCCATCCGCTGCCATTCATCGCAGCGAAACGGCTCGTCATTGGTCGCTTTTCGCCCTCGTGAGAATCAGGACGTGACGGGTGGCGAACCACGTCGCCGTCATTTTTCGACAAAATAGGTATATTAAATTCGTCTTAGTGAATCCCACGAGCCGCAAGGGAGGATGGAAGTCAGCCCCAGCAGAGCCCTGCGTGCTGAGGTAAGGCACCATAGTCCCCGGGGGAGCCCGACCCCGGGACGATCGGCACGCTTTCGACTAGGCTCGCCCCTAGCCACGCATCCATTGGCACGGCAGACCAATTGGATTGGCGGAGAGGAAGGGAAAGGATAGAGAAGAAAGGAAGGGGCAGGAAAGGAAATGCGGATTGGAGACGCGGAATAAACATTTATAAATCCATATAAAATTTTTATTCCGATGTGGGAATCGAACCCGCGACCATTGACTCCGCGGGCGGAGGGCCCCGCCACTGAGCCAATCGGTCGTCGAAAGAAAAGAAAATAAAATTGAAATACACTCATAGCATAAAACATATATATTTATGCATATATTCACATTTCGTATCAATAGAAAAAGGCGCTGTTAATCGGTGTGACGAAATTTTCGAATCTCATTTGAAATAAATTATAATAAGTAAGGTTCTAAATCACTCAGTTTCTATTTAAAAAGGAATACTGTTTTTTTACATTAAATTTAATACGAATTCGTGTCTGAGTGAATCATTAATAAAAGTTATTTTTCCGACTGTACGTGCTACATTGTTAGAATAATAATTTAAGAAAAGTGCCACTTGGACAACGCCTTAATATTTTCAGTAAATTTCAATGTTTTAATTAATCACATAATTAAGGAAAAATATGTTGTGTTATAAACGATTGTATTGACAGTGCTTTAATTAACTTTATTTTTATTTGATTTATTTGGGACAAAGAAAAAAATAGGACCGATTGGCTCAGTGGCGGGGCCCTCCGCCCGCGGAGTCAATGGTCGCGGGTTCGATTCCCGCATTGGAATAAATATTTATATGGATTTTTAAATGTTTATTCCGAGTCTGGTAATCTCCCCAATCGGCATTTCCTTTCCTGCCCCTTCCTTTCTTCTCTGTCCTTCCTTTCCTCTCCGCCAATCCACGGTCTGCCGTGCCAATGGATGCGTGGCTAAGGGCGAGCCTAGTCGCAAGCGTGCTCATCGTCCCGGGATCGGGCTCCCCCGGGTACTATGGTGCGTCCTCATCATCCTCCCTTGCGGCTCGTGGGATTCACTAAGACGAATTTAATATACCTAATTTGTCGAAAATGACGGCGACGTGGTTCGCCACCCGTCACGTCCTGATTCTCACGAGGGCGAAAAGCGACCAATGACGAGCCGTTTCACTGCGATGAATGGCGGATGGAGCTTTGTGGTCTCTGCCAACCCCTGCAAAAAAAATATAGTTGTAGGAAGAAAACTATCAACTATGAACATACGATATCGCTTAGACTAAAATTATGAATGGTTGCGCAAAGAATGGTTATTTTTTATGGGATTGAAGGGCAAACGAGCAAGCGTGTCGCCTGATGGAAAGCAATCAACACCGCCCATAGACAACCGTGACACCGCAGGAGTCACGGAAGCATTGCCGGCCTTTTAGGTATGTGAAGGCATGTTTTTTGAAGGTGTTAATGTCGTATCGGTTCCGAAAAATCGCCGAAGGTAACCGATTCCACAGAGTGGTGATGTGTGGAAAGAAGTTTCGAAAGAAGCGCACCGTACTAAATGGCCACTTATCCAAATGGTTGGGAACTCTTTTTATGGCGAGTTGTGCGATTGGTGAATTCGATGGCAGATTCAGATGGCCTGACTTGTGCCTTATGAAGTTGGAGGCAATGGGCAGATGTGAAATACCGCACACTCAGCTTTTTCGAGGCCAGCTTGGCCTTTATGTTACGATATCAAGTAATGAGAGTTATTTTTTTAAATGTATTATACAAAAAAAGGAATGAGTTAATGAATAAAAATTAATATGTGATACGAATTGCCAGAGTTGTCTTGAAGCGATTTCTTCAATTGCTATTTTAATATTGAATATATCAAATGTACTCATATTATGGTCACTTAACATACCATTGCATAGGCAATAAATGTGGACTATAGGATTTTAATGTGAGACATTATTAGGATATGCTTTAATATTGAACATTTTATGGGTCGGCTTATGTATTTTGACGCGTTATTAATATTTAATTTAAGAGTATTATCATTATAGATGTATTAATTTAGTATTACAGATGTACTAACTCTAGCTCATAAATCTTTGTTACTAACAAATATCATGGATCACTACTTGTCTGGAATAAAACTATATTATAATAAACTATAAAATTAGATTTTGGTATGTTAAAAAAATCTAATTTTAAATATGCTTGTTCTTTTGGTTGCGGTGAATTTATTATATGATTTAGTTGGTTTTAATTTTATTGTATTGTATGTGAATTTATGTGTATGTGTATATAAGTATGAGTAGTAGTGCATATACGACAACGACAATGATACGGACACACACACATATATCATGTGTGTGTGTCCGAATCATTGTCGTTACTGTGGTCCACGATCTGACCACGTTGGTTCCTGCTGAAAACAATTAATTTTAAGGATGTTATAAAAATGGTTAATTTCTCTTTAAATAAGTATCATGTAAGTAATATTTTAACATCAATGATTACACACCAATAAACTGGCATTCAAAACACACTTTGTAAACTCAAACTCATAAATTGTGGTCCCCCTTAAATCTATAAAATACCCTCAAACTGCTGAATAAAGGCTGTAAAGTACGTCTGACAGTTTTCCGATATCGTTCGCGGGATAATAGTTTATAGTTCTATATATTTACCGGTTGATCTTTGAAGTAATTTATAATAAACGTCGGGAAGGAATAATTTGAGAAATGAGAGCGTAAAAACTTGACCCGATTAAGAGAATTAATAAGATGTAATAGGCAGATAAAGCAGATAAAATATATAAATAGCTGCTGAAATATAATTTTTTATTAAAATTTTTATATACTAAATATATCAAACCATTTAAGGCAAAATAGTCCTTAGCCTACCACTAGACATTGAAATCGAATAATCTACAGAGATTGTATAATTAAAGATAAATAAAAGATATTATTTAGATATACACATATTTCAACATGTATTCTGTAAAATATACACTGCCGATTCGTTGCTATAAGAATGGAGAGGTATAGTTATAGCATAATGAAAGAAGAAACAAGAGATTATGGATACCGTAGAGCCATGCATTTTACAGTTTAACTCCCTTGTTATCTATGTTTAGCTTAGTCCGGTTTACAGTTTTACACATCCAGTTTCTGACAGCCGCCCTGCGCAGGTGCTCGCCGATGGGATTCCCACACTACGTTTGTCAAAACGCGGTCTCCAGGTTTTATACTCTAGTGGTTGCCGGTTCTAAGACAAACGTAGAACTTTATTGGTGACTAGTTTTTCGGCGAATTTCTTATGGCCGGTTTCTGAAGATGTCAGATATCTTCTTAATAGCTAAAGTTTCGATAAAGTTATGTGTAAGATAAACGGAGTTCATCTGCCACTGTTTCTGAAAATCTATCGAACGATTCATTATGTAAGCGATTATCAATTTTTTGTGTCGCTAGATGGCGCTATTATTAAAACACATCAGAAATGGTGTTTTATATTTATAATTTGTCACTAATAAAACGTTTATTAGACAGATGTATATTTTTTAAGTTAAATTATTATCTATGAATTATTTTATTTAAAAAATATTGTTATTTTGTTATCACTGTGGCTGTATGAATGAAAATCATTGTCAAACTCTAAAAGAAAACGTCATACCAGTATTGTAATATTTTTATTACTAACGTCTTGTTTGTTTATATTTTTTTGTTTGCCATTTATTTTTAATTATCGTTCCTACTATATTCTGTATTACTTCTACAATAATAAATCCATAAAAATCCGCAAAAATATGTCATAAATAAATTCTAGTACCTCAAAGTCTGATTCCGATGAGCTGCTTGTATTCATAATGCTATTATTAATTTTTAGTTATAACCGGTTATCAACAAAATTTATTTTAAGGATAGAATGTATAATATTAGCAACAAAAGCTCGCGTAGTTTAAGAACATCAAACAGATAAAGTTGGCTGGCCAAAAAGGGCCAGTTTATTTATTCTAAGTTTAAACGGAGTTTATCTTATGTTGCGCAGTTCAGAAACGAAATTTTATTAATTATCGACCCGATAGCGTTAACGAATAGATAAACTATCGATAAAAGTTATTCAGAAACCGGCCATTAATGATTCATATCCACTAGAGAAACCCCAGAAATGACATCCGTTTACTTTTTAAGCTCAGAGTCGCTATATAGAGGCTACAGCAACTCTGAGCTTGTGAAGTAGACGGACTATCATTGTCCACCTATCCGTACCATAAGAGACAGGATAACGTAGTAGAGCCTCATCTATAAATTATCAGGACGCGTGCAGTTGAAGTTGGCATTAAGCATGCTTTTGGTGTAAACTCCTTTATTACCGAATTTGTTGCATGTAACATTGTATTTATTGTAATAAATGTTACACAATACTTCAAACTGTAATATAATTACTATGTTATAGCTAAGTACATCATGGTCACTGTATATGACTAAGTTATCATTGCAGAAACCATACTAATTTACGTTCGTTGGAAACGGCAGGCAAATTGAGTTAGCTAGAAGCCACACCCGGGTCGGAAGTGTTATTTGAGCGAACTTAGAGGGCACCCTAACTAAGGTCAGACGAACGGGCGAGGTATTGGATTAAAAACTAATGCAGCGTAGAAGTTTAAAGCTTCAAAAAGATTTATCTTCGTAATCCGACAATCATAGACAAAGAAAATACAAACCGTATTTGATTTGATATTTATTTTAAGCGATATACCTATATGTACATAAGAATGATGATTATATTCATCGACTAACAAACTTAGTTTTTAATGTTTTAATCGTGTTATTTTTGTATCTTTTATTAAAAGATTATTAAATGTAAGATTTAAAGAAAATACCCCTTTATTTTTTCATTTACAAATACAATATTCACTGTCTCTTTGGCATTATCTATCAGTTCCAAGTAATGCTAATCGTACAAGCCATCTTCCCTCCAAACCAACATATTGTGTGTTTATGACATTCATCACTTAGGTAATACGGATGTTAAAAAATCACAGACGCACCAACAGTTATATAAAAACATCGAAAAATTAATCATAAATATTGTCAAATAAAGCTATTTATTTATCGTTATCTATATGTTTCTAATTTACTTAAATAAATCATTGGCTCAAAGCAAAATTATAAGTAACGAGGTCATAACAGACACCAACGTAATCGAAATATATACTCCGTTACATTTAGAAATTAGCCGAGAAGATCGCAGTGCCAACAAAGCCTACAAGGGAATATCTTCCGGTAAACGTTCATTTGCTCGACCCAGGTGTTGTTGGAGAGATGCGGAAATCACGGATTTACAATAAATGATCTTCAAGCTGACAACCGCCTAGAAACCCCTTAAGACCTTGAAATTCGGTCATCGAACCAGCGATGTAAGTGTAAGCATTATTTCCAAGAGTTATTTCCCAGTAATAGCAGTTATTTCGCCACAAATACACATACTGAAGAACCTTAATTATCCACGGACGTACGTGAATAAGTTCCCGGCCTCATTTCGGTTAATTGTGTTGCGCTCCGTCGACTTGTTTAGCTCTTAGTATTTTTTGAAAAACCTAAATGGCGTTGAACGAGCTCGACTTCAATGATTCACTTTAATGAATATTTGGGTCTTTAAGATATATAAATTATCTATTACCGAATATAAGAATAAATAAATTAGAAAAAAAAAACGATATTGTTCCACTCCGGAAGTGAATGGCAGAGCCACGATGCAGACGAATACTTTGTCAAGAATGACATATTTTTTGTCTGTAGCATGTATGAAGTACCACACTCCCGCAGAAAACCGACTTCCGCACTGCCTATGGCACTGTAGACGTCTATGGACGGCGTTGATTGCTTTCAATCCGGTGACACGCCTGCTCGTTTGCCTCCCTATCTTATAAAAAAAAGATATTTTCAATAGAAAAATTAATTGATTTTGCTAGATATGGCAAATAAAAATTACTATAATGGTGTATATAGTAAATAATATTTAATTAATTAATCAATTCGCTCTCTTGCCGAAAGGAACGATTATATATAGTATGAAAATTAGATATAAAATAAAATTCGTGTTTATTGTTATTCTTTAGGTAAATAAAAAAATAATAATGATCATGTTAACATTTTTAAATGCAAGAATGTTACCATAATTATAAAGCCAAGACTTGTTGCAATTAAATTATAATACTTCTATGTAGATTTGTTATTGAAACAACTTGACGATATTATTCATTAATACAGGGAATAACACACGCTTGTTTATATTTGATTCGCAATCATAATAACTGTTGTTTTGTAAATTACAGTCTTATTACTATTAAATAACGTTACGTATACACTACTTCCCAACAGACGTAGTGTGGGATACTCCCTAGTTAAATGTTTCATTATCTATATATCTATATAGTATTTTACAGATACTGTGTGCTGCTGAAGCTCGTGCTAGAAGATACTGCAACAGATTAATTATGTTGCTGATACCAATAATCTAGTACAATGCGTTTTCCCCGTAATTGCTTTCCATTAAGCGATACGTTTTCTCGTTTGTCTTCTTATCCCATAAAATAAATGTGAACAGATTCCTATGACACAAATAAGTTAAGGATAAGTAATATTTTATGTAAAAAAAAATATCTACAAACCTTTTTCCACATTACAAAAGAACCTCGTTATTACTTAAAAAACATTTAAATGCAGAAAAACGAGTAACTTCCACAAACATCAATGGCTGCAACCGACGTGGATTATTACCCTCCATGTACCTTGCTCACTGCGTTTTCGCTCACTTACCCGGTTTTTATTAAAGAAATATTTTTACAGCGGGACTCCAGCTATAAGCCGTACCAACTTTGAAGCAGAAAAGAGTGTACCGATTGGGAACATTTAAAACTTTTGATTAATTAAAAATTTAGTGCAGAAACAAATTTTAATACACCGGTTTTTTGTCTCTATTTTTTAATTAACTTCTTAAAATTTTGCATTGGCTACTAAAATTTATTTTATCAGCTGAAGAAGCTGAAGAAGTTTAATTATTTCATTATTTTAATTATTTTATTTTATTATAGAGAACTTGAGCTAAACAACAGACAAACAAAGAAAACAATTTATATATATTTAAAAGCTATTTACTATTTTCACATACAAATATCTCAGTGACCAGATAGTTATATAAGTACATATATTGACACATAAAGCGAAAACGCTGTAAATGACATTGATTTCGCAAAAAATTTAGCGCATATTCGGATCAAAATACTGAGTCGAATGGTCTGAGTCTCACAGCTCTACGACCGATAGAAAATTTTGTACAGAGTTGAAAATGACTGTTAAAACTGAGTGATTAGGTAATTTTTTTTTAGAAATCTTGAATTTTTTTGGCTCTGGTGGTAAGTTTTCATTTTGTGCATTACTGCGCTTTCGCTTTCGTCGTCGAAATATATATACATACACACAAATACACATATATAAATAAATTATTAATTGGTTATACCTGGAGACAAAATGTTGACGCACATCCCTGCTATTACTTTAAAACAGATCTGTATACCGAGGTGCCGAACCCCACAATGACCGTTGACTCAATCAACATTTTTTAATATCACCAACATAGCCTTATATATTATCTTTTTATTTAAGGCAATCTTATTGACTAGTTTATATCATTAATTTCGGAATAGGATAAATATATGATTAACCTACATTTATTTATTACGGGTCTGTGGTTATGCATTGGGTAAGCGTGTTAAATATTCCTCACATAAACATGAACATAAATTATAATACATTTAAAGAACTATTTTTGCTCTTATATTTCGTGTGAAATTCGTGTATATAAATTCTTAATATAAATCGCAAATAAATCTTAACATAAATCGTAAATATATCTTAACATAAATCACAAATAAATCTTAACATAAATCGCAAATAAATCTTAACATAAATCGTAATATAAATCACAAATAAATCTTAACATAAATCGCAAATTTTGTTAAAAAATAATTATATAACATATAAATTTCCACAAAAGTAGTCTTTTAAATAACGCTGTTACTGTACTGTTGTAAGTTTGTCCCGTTTTCAATGTAACTTTCGCACAAGTTAAATCCCCCGTGAAATGGCGACGAAGGGAAACAACGCCTTAAGTAAGTGTTCCACTTTGTTTGTCCTTTTTTGTTTTTCAGCCTTTCTTTACTTATACTTTTTTCGGTTTAATATAACGTGAAAACAATTCTTTTAAGCTCCATAAATATTGTTCCTCGGCAAATAATAGAATATATGAAATTAAATTAAATCAAATATTTTTTTTGATTTATGAAAAATATCAAAAGTATAAAAATGTCAATAGAATTGATTAGTATTATATTTTTCGCCTGTTGTGAATGGAATGTGTATTCAGATGAGACGAACTGGCATATTATATTAAATTTACTCTATTAACCTGCCAATCCGCATTGGACAAACGTGGTGCATTTTTAAGTTGTCGGAGAGCCAGCTCTATCTCCTCAAGGCAGACATCTGGCAGCTCGTCGGTGTAGTGGCGGGTAAGTGTGGCTCTGGGATCATTGCGTGTGGGTTCAGGTTGTGGTGCGTGAGAGGCATACAGATTTCCATAAAAGTCTTCAATCTCAGCGAGAACCTCGGATTTGGACGTGAGCATTTTGCCATCTTGAGCTTTTAAATGTGTGAGATGGCTTCTCCCAAGCTTTTGCAGAAATACTTTAGGACCCTTGTGTCGCTCTATTGCGTTTTTAATAGTGTCCGCATTAGAGCGACGCAGGTCCCGCCGTACGCACTGTCTAATGCGCTTGGTGAGGGCCACCTGTTCCTCGTGTTTGGCTGCTTCACGTCGCATATCCATTAGCTGGAGGGTCTCGTCTGAGAATTTAGACTTCCGGCCTGCATGCCTTCTTCCACAAAACCTGTCCCCTTCCTCCCGTAAGATGTTTACCACACTTTTGAGGTCCTTGTCGATATCCACAGAGGGTTCCAGGGCATCGAATCGATTTTTGAGTTCCAGTT
>JASFAT010003403.1:0-13459 GCA_031353405.1 Baronia brevicornis
CCACCGCATTCTGTCTTGAAAGCAGACTTCTGCCTAACTTTCACTACTACAATCCTTAGATGTTCTATTAAAGGAAAGCATGGTATTGTTTCTTTGCTAACTTAACATTCACTGTAAAGATTGCTTAAAAAGAGAAAACTAAATATATTTGCCGCAATGAAGAAACAATTTAGTAGTTGTGACAATAATAATAGGTACATTTAATTAATATAAATTGATTGCAATGTTAAGTTTATACTAAATAAATATTACCATGTACCTGACAAAATCTAAATTATTTTATTCATAACAGATTACCATGAGCAAACAATTAACTACATTTCTTAATGGAGTCAGGCGTTACTTTGTGGAAATCCATCACTATGTCGAAAATCAAAAGTTTTACTTAGCTAAGATCCGCGACAAGCAAAACAATAACAGAAAATTAATAATGTGTGTTTTTCTGCTGGATGAAGTGGATTTATTTGGAACTTAAACCAAAAACTTACTCTACTCTCTCTCTATGGAAGACAACCGAAAAGTTTTCTGTTGTCTTCCGTAGAGTCTACTATACCTGAAGATGCCTCGTGTTGGGGCGAAACACGTCGTTTACAATGTGGAAAAGTGGTAGTGTGTATTTGGTGTTGTGTGTAGTAATTGATGGCAGATTTTAGGTAAGTTTTTGTTTTAAGTTCCAAATAAATCCACTTCATCCAGCAGAAAAACACACATTATTAATTTTCTGTTATTGTTTTGCTTGTCGCGGATCTTAGCTAAGTAAAGCTTTTGACTGTCCACATAATTAATTACATACTAAGTTTCTGTTTTCTAAGTGTATAATTATTTTAGTTTGATGATTCCTACAAATTTATGAGATTTTAATTACAGATAAATCTCAATCCACTATAATAATTGTATATTGCAACTTTTTATCCACTATAATAATTGTATATCGCAAGCTAAAATTTACGCATCACATTTTATTGTTAAAAGTATTATTTAGCATTTACAAACCATGCTTTCCTTTAATAGAACATCTAAGGATTGTAGTAGTGAAAGTTAGGCAGAAGTCTGCTTTCAAGACTGAATGCGGTGGAAATGAGAGCATTAAGAAGTATGTGTGTGGTAACTTTGAATGATAGAATAAGGAATGAAGATATAAAAGAGTTATGTGGAGCAAAAAGAAAGTGTTATGAAGAATGGTTTGGGCACATAGTGGATAGATGAAAGACGACTGGCAAAAGAAATATGCGTTGCGGATAGGTGGAAGGGTCGGTAGGGGAAGACCAAGAAAAACATACCTTGACCAAATTGTCGAAGTTTTTAAAATAAGCCAGGTCGAGAGTACCCTTAACCAACGAGCTTGCATGACGAGAGTGATGAGGGTGAAGGAAGCAAGGAAAATATGCCAAAATCGTAGCAGATGGAGATCTGTGGTCTCTACCCCTATGGGAAACAGGCGTGACAATATGTATGTATTTAAAAATAATGTGTGTTATAATGCCATGCGAATTATTGTAATTGAATATAAAAAGCCTGAATAGCTGAATGTATTGTTCAAATAATTGATTTCTGTTTAACATTTTTTCATTATAAAAAACAGACATTAGAAAATGGCAGAAACCAATTTGTACTATATTTACTTTAAGATAGCTGTCGTTCCTAACTTCATCTTTATAGTATGAAGTAAAAAGAGCGTAATATTTAATTTTATTTTAATAAGGATTTTTAAGCTATGTGTTATGTGTGTATGTATAGTAATTTTTCCATCCTATGTTAAATTAATATTACATTTTCCTTTGTTACTAACTGTTTTTATTTTTTTAAGTATTTTAATAATGGTGTTAAAGGTTACTAGAGCTTGCTCCAAGGCGCACCTCAAGTCGAGTTTTGCAAAAAATAAAGCAGAAAGAAGAGGAAAACAAGCAAAGTTTTAATGAGGATAAAGACCACGACGAATGCAAGGAATCTCCAGACCTCGCAAGGGAAAACAGGGCTAAGAGGCGAAATCTTTTAAGGTACTAAAATACTTGTAGTTATATATGCATTGCTTCTGAGATACTTTTAAAAAATGCCATTTATGGTGAAAACCTAGGGTTAAATATTTGTAATCTCTATTACCAAATTCTGCAAGAAGCTATTGAAATGGGCATTGAAATTATTTCATTTATATTTTCCATTATTCTCATTCTTAATAAAAGAGCCCACAAATAAAATGATCATTGAATCTAAAATAATACTAGCAAACCAGACAAAGTCAATAACAAAAATGTAATAGCAATCAAATTTGCTGTTAAATAAAAACAATGCAATGCAATGTTAAAATAAAGACATCTGATTAAAATAAATCAATGTTATTTCATGGAAAGTTACTTCACTGACAACAATAATTTTGTTTTAATACAATATATAAGCATTAATATTTTTTGTCACAGATACTGATAATAAAAAATGATTTTTAGCAATTAGTTGAAATTATACTTTTGTTTTTTTTTCCTGACAAAAACAAACAAACTAATATTTATACCCAAAAAATAATGGCCTTAATTATAAAAGATATGTCCATAATCTAAACTTCAACTACAATTAAAGTTATATGAACAATTGAAATAAACAATTTGCTCATGCATTGGTTAGAAACACAATATGAATGTTATTTTTATTGCTAATAAATGTTTTGCTTATTGTAGATCCAAATCAATGTCATCAGAAACCTTGGAGAGCTCAGGGAGTGAAAAAGAAGAAATGCCTCAAAAGTTATCTAAACAATCAAAACCGCAAGAGAAGCGGTCAAAAAATTCATCATCCACAAATAAAGGGGAACCACCACCAGAGCCACCTGTAAAAACTGGTCGGAAGACTAACAATTCACTAGCTTCTGCTACAGGACAGATTTTAATCCCAGACAATGATGAACCAGTGAACAGCACAAGGAAAAAATTAAAGACATCACAAATGTTAGTAATTTCTGATAATAAGATTATTCACATCACATATTAACTATTGGAATGTTTTAAAAGTAATTTTGTTTTTCTTTATAAAAATGAAGGACTTCGAAGTATGAATTATTATATATATTAATAGTGATAATGATATAAATATTGCTTTATATTTTGACTAGTCTAGTCTTATATCTTTTACAGTCTTTCTAACAGTAACATAAATCCACTCTCATAAAATTATTGTTTTTTTGCTGACCAAAAACCAGGTTATTTTTGACCTCCTTATTTGAAGTAAATGTTTTTTGTTTTGTTTGAACAGCGTTTTTACCTTGTTAATAGTAAAAATGTAAAATATGCCGAAAATATAATGCACCAATAAAAAACTACTTTGTAGAATTTTCACTATTTACACTTACATATTACACACCAAGAACTTCAAACACTTAGTACTTTTTTACAGTGTATATGACATGTGATTCTTCTCTTAATGAGTCATCTTCAGGTATTTACCAATTTATGGAGAGACTACTGTACCTGAAAATATGTCTTAAGCAAAAGACATGTCCATCTTACTAAATGTCTAATTAAATATGATGAATAATTTCATTAAAATTTTAATAAATTAATTAAATAATGTTATTGTAACTACCTTTAAATTAACATCACCTTGAAATTTTTAAGTTTCAGCCAAACTGAAGAAGACATCCAAATAGATATGTACAAAGTTCTAGAACAACTGACAGCACACGAAGATGCTTGGCCTTTTATGGATCCAGTGGAGGAAGAATATGCCCCCAATTATTACGCTGTCATAAGACGACCAATGGATCTTCGCAAAATGGAGGAACGCCTTGATAGCGGATACTACACTGACTTTTCTATGTTTAAGGCAGATTTTAAGTTGATTGTCAATAATTGTCGATTGTACAATGGACAAGATAATGGTAAGTCTTGGGTAAAATTTAAAATTATACTCTTAATATGACATTAAATAACTTAAAATCTGTTAAAATACATAATTGTAGTGTTCACATTATAACTGTAAGTAGTATTATCCTCTTCGTAATATATCAAGATTTGTTAATATTGTGACACAAGATTTTTTGTAATAAGTTAAGTTTTTTAACTTATTGTCATACATCATAAACAGTTTTTACATATTACATTAAACTATTATTTGTAGAATAGCCATCACTTTATTTTTGGGCAAAAGTAACACTAAATAGTAAATTTTATTTAAAGTAATGCTTATATTGGTATTTATTATAGAATATACAATGATGGTAGACAATCTGCAAGCTGCATTTGATCGCCTCACAGAGAAGTACATCCACCGGTTATCATCTTCAGATGAGGAAATTGCTGTAGAATATCAGCTTCCTACTCCATCGAGAAAACACAAACTCAAGCCAAGTGAATCTCCAATGCGACATAAACGGAAGAAAAGAAAACCTCAGTTAGACACAGGTAAATATATGTGCTCTGTATTTTATTATATATAAAATGTATTTTAAAAAGTTGGATCATTATCCAAGTCACTATCCTGAGTATACTTTTCTATATTTGTTATAAAAATAAGAACAGGCACAAGATAGGCATTATATGTTCGTGACATATTTATGCCTAACTAATAAAATTCCATATAATAATGTATTTGTTAACTATGTATAATTAAATAATCAATTTTTATTATTACAGTTGAGCCAATATCAAGCTCTTCACATCAAGTTGAGAAAGAAAAAAAGGAGGAAATATTACCAGATACCACAACAGATGTCAAGAAACTAAAAGAATCTCACAAAAGTAAACAGGGAAAAGGTAAAAAGAAACGTAAAGGCCATCATCATCATCATCACAGGCATGGTAAACATTCGAAAAATCATAAGAAAGTCTCCCATAAATCAGAACATGAATCTAAGACTAGACACAGTAAGAAACAAAAACATGCCAAGAATAGAGACAAAGAAGGGAAAAAATCAAAGCAGAAAAAGAAGAAAAATAAGCATCATGAGCCTGAGCCAGTTGAATTTATAAAAAGGAGTGAGTCACAAGAATCACTAGAAAGTTCTAACAGAAGCCGAAGCGCTAGTCCTTTACCCTCTATTCATACACCGTCACCTTCACCAACTGAACTTGATCAGCAGGACCAAATTGATAATCAAGATTCACAAAACCAGCAAGATTTTCTTCATCAATCTGATCAACTAACTGATCCAGATTTCTACAAGGATAAATATGACAAAATTAAAGAGAGGAGACGGCATGCTGCTAAAGATGCTTGGGATTCCCTTTTTGACTACAAACAAAAGTCAGGTGATAAACAAAAACAAAACTTACGTATACCTGAAAAAGATAAAAATCAAAAATTACGAGAAACAATAGAGAAGTTAAAGGCAAAAAATGAGAAATATAAAAATAGCTCAATGTTCAACAGCTTATTTACATCAGGTCATAGCAGTACCGATAAAAAGTCTGACTCAAATGCAAAAGAATCCAGAGATTTGTTAAATGATAATGATGAGGATGATAATGACGACGTTGATGACCCTGACTTTTCAGACAATGACTCAGATGTCAAAATTAAATCAAGCAGTAGTAAAAAAGGTGTAAAGAAAAATACTGCAAAAAATGAATCTGCTTCTGAGGCATTAGAACAGGCTGTTAAAGATATAAGTAAATGGTTAGAAGATGCACCGAAAGGTTCTGTTGTGAGCTCTCCATCTAATAGTCCTGCACAGACTACTTCTACAGAAGACCAAGACAATAGTCGTCTAGATGATGACTCATCTCAAGGAGAGAAACCTACCAAAAAAGAAACAAATCGTAAGCGACCCTCTTCACGAGAACAAAAGGTTGTAAAACGAAGGGAGATACAAAGAACAATAGATAGATTGCAGCCAGGGAAGAGCAAGGGCAATTTACTGACTAATATAAGTAATAAGAATTCAGAAAAAGTTGAGGAAGCGATCCCAATTGGCCCACTTAATAAAGTTCGTGAAACCGTTAAAATTGAGGAATGCAGTCCAAAACTTAGTCTTGGTTCAGTTTTGCCAGCAGTTGAGTTCACCCTTGGTAGTGACCATAATTTTAGTAATGACGACACAAAAATTGAAGAGCAACACGAAACAATAAATGTTCCAGAAGTAGTTGACCCAGTTGTAGAAGAGGAAAAAACGGTTGAAACAAAAATCCAAGAGCAGACTATATACCCAACTAAAAAGGATGCAGAAGTTGAAACAGAACCATCAGGACCGCTCAAACCAAGTCAAGAGAAAGCTACACCAAATTTGAGTGCATGGTTTAAAGCCTTTGGTGCCCCTAAAACTCCCACAACGGCTACAACTACAAAAAAGAAAAGTGAAGATCTAGATATAGAAGAAAAATCGACTGAAAATGTTAATGATAATAGAATCAGTCCTAAAAATACCACAAAATTTGACGTTCTGAATGATGCAGAAGCACCAACTTCTGAAGATGCAGACAGTCCTTTAACTAATATAGTTGCTACTCCAAGACAACGGCGAACAAGTACTGGCAGCTCTGTATCAGAGAGATCATCATTCAGTCAAGATCTAGATTCTCCTCGACATCAAATGTCTCTTACTTCACCTCTTCTACGTTCTCCGGCTTCGCCAAGAACTGACGAGTTTCAAAAGATAACTTACCCAATCATCAATGGAACAGTCAGAGCTGGATTCTATCAAGACACTACATCACTGAAAAGCAGCCCAGAAAAAAGCTGCAGCCCTCGTGAGGCGCCCCGATCGCCTTATTCACCATATTCACAACATGTTTATGTTTCAAATAACGCCACCGGATCAGCAACACCTAATTATTTTGCAGAACATAAGAGCCCATTGTCTTCATATGGGCAAAATGCAACTTACTATGATACATCGAAGTCACCAGTGGTCAATAAAACGATTCGGGTTCATGAAGATTACTCAAACTTAGGCCCTGACTCATACCAGCAAAATCATTATAATGGTCCATATTCACCTACAAACATACCATATTCGCAACCACAAAACACTAATTATTCTCAACCTCTAATTTCACCTCAATCTGTTCAAACTACACTTAGCCCAACAACAACTACTACATCTCCAGTGATAACTGATTCTAAAATGACACTTTTCCCAGTTAAGAAGCGAACGTACAATGAACCAGATATATTGATTAAGAAAGTGTCCGAAGTAAAACAGATATCATCAATACCGAATAAAAACGATTATCAGAAAGTAGCACCATCCACACATCAGATACCAACAATGTCATCTACTTCTGTTGATGATATAGCATTAGCTTTGAGCGAAAAATCCGAAATGGCTAAATTAAATAGCTTACGTGAGAAAAATTCTGTAGAATATATTGAAAGAAATGTAGCAGAGAATAGAGATATATCTTATGACAAAAATGATGTTGCCCATGATCCTAAAACAGAATTGAACAATGACTTGAATCAATCTATACCTATGATTAGAAAAGACAATGTTGATATGATAAATATGGGGTACATGAATCCAGATAATGACAGACGAAATGTCAATGAAACTCATGAGGTAGTCGATTTTGTGTCTAGAGATGTTACGAAAAATAATATAACCCCACAGCAAAAAGGCTATGATGTTGAAGCTATTGCTATAAATTTGGGAATGAATAATCAGCATTTACAAAAATCTTTAACTAAGCCAAATATGGGTTGTAGTAACATGACTCCTGCACATTCTCATGAAAGACAGCAACACAATGAAATCTCAATTAACCAAAACATAGCTCACGCACATCACAATCAATATGAAACCAACTCATTTTCTCTTACTGATATAGAATTAGCAAATAAGAAACTTTACGCTTGTAATTCGACAACTTCTACAGCCGCTATCGATTACGTTAGTTGGAAAACAACAAATCAGATACGCAAATCAGATATCATGCCATCAGATTATTCAACTTCCTTCTCAAATAATAATGAAGAAAAGCTGAAAACCGATGTCAATGTAACAAATACAGCTGCTATTAATTATAATAAAAATATGCAACACCAGCAGTATAGTATATATAATAATGTGCCAAGGGCGAGCCTACAAAGAACACAAGAGTTGCCACAAAATCTTCCTGCAGAATTAAGAATACCGAACCCGCGTCATATACTAAAAAACGATCATTTGTCATCGACTCTAAATGATAATGATATCACTAAAAGTATAGAACCTCTTACAAAAACACAAAAAACTGATAAACTTGCACAAAACCATCATCTTGTATCATCTATACCATACAAAACTCCATATACTGCTCACTCAACTATACCTCTCGATTCACTGCGAAATATACCCAATATTCCTCAAATGCTTGAACGATATAGTAGTGATGAGAGATATCTATCAACCTTCGCGGGTAGTAGCTCAGCCTTATACCATGACAAAACATTTCAAATGTTTAATAAAAGTATGGCATCTGAAGCAATTTCCGCTAGCGCGTCAATTGGTGCCTATTCACAGCCATCTACAGCCTTGACTAAAGATAATGGTATATATAAGTCATCTTCTAGTATTACCACAAATCAAGGTGATAGTAAAGCTAAGAATAGCAAGCGTAAAAGAGTGACAGAAAGCAAAACTGTACCAATTAGTAGTCAGCCTTACCATACTCCAGGCAATGATGTCTTAAGTTCAGTAAAGTCAACCTTGATGCCATCCTTTAATTTTGGTACGTCAACTAACATGACATTAGGGGGGACTCTGTATGGGGAGAACGGTGGATTTTCTATTGAAGATTTCCGAAATAGCACTAACCAACTAATGGCGGCCAATTACATGGTAGCAGCGGTAGCTCATCAGCAACGAAGTGCCGCAGAGAACAGTACTGACAAAATGGTAAAGCCTGCACACCAAAATTCAAATGCCAGTACATTCCCATACATTGGACATGGGCAACGTGCTAGCTATCCTTACGTGGGGGCTGAGTCCTCTTCCCCTCTCTATCAGCAATACCTCCAACGTCATCAAGAAGAACTACTACGCCAGACCGGTGCTCAGATAATGGGCCTTTATTCACCAGCATACCCTCATACTCTTGGTGTGCGGCAACCATATGATACTATTAATAGACACTCATGGCTCTGAATGTTAGCTTTAGCTCAGACAGAAGACCCTTATTTATATTATAACTATGTCTACTGTTATAGATAATTGTAATGTATATTGTTTCTAGATTTGGACAAACATTTTTGTTAATTCTTATTTATTATTTACTGCTTTTCATAATCACTAAATTATGACAAATTGTTCACAATTTATAAGTGAATGTTAGCCTGTGATGGTGTAACTCTTTTTTCCGTTACTCCCTAATCTACTCAAGTGATTACTCATGTAAATTATGAATTTATATTATGTAAGTGAATGTCGCGTACAAGAGGTATGTACGTATACATATATATACACCACTTAAAAGTATTTGGCCATCCAGTAAAATACGTTTTTGTAAAAGTTTGAATGAGTGAAACAATAATCGTATTTACTATATCGTATTTACTAACAATATTTATATACATTATACATACTGCGGTTTTTAAATTTTATACATCTATATCTTTGTTTTTAAATAGAGATAAACTGCAGTAGCAAAATACTTTTGAGCGGTAGTGTATATATACATATTGTGAAGTATTTACTATGACTAACTTAAGAGCTCGTTTTGTATAGTTCATTTACCTAACTGTATAAAATTTTCTTAATTGCATTTTAGGTAACGCTGAGCTACCTTATGCTACAGATCAATGTTTGAAAAAATTGTTTCAGCTTTTTATGAATGCTGGTGCAATATGTCCTTAAAATTGACACATCAGTATCCGATCATTGTGGCTGGAGAAATGTTAGGCATTTATCCCTGAAACAGCTAAGCTTAAAGCTTTACCCTCTTTAAACAATTTTTAGGAACATTTATTGTATTGTTTATTTAAGTTATACTTACATCTGAATGCGACAAACCATGCAATATTACTACTTACAAATATATTATTATTAATATTAAATAAGTTTCTAACTTTAACACTGCTTCGCAAGGTCACATAATAATCATGTTGTTATTTCATAAGTTTAACTTATACTTCTAAATTTAATGTAGATTGTTGTGTAAATATTTTACTATTTTGTTTACATACAGTGTTTTATTAGGATTATATACTTCCGTTAGATAATAATTAATATTAATTATAGTTCTTGAACATAATATTAAGTAGTTCATGTAAGAAATTAAAACAATTCTTCCTGTGTAAAAATGAAAATAAAGATTTTCGAAGTAAACCATATTGCATAATATTTTGGATTTTAAATTTTAGTTATAATAAACCACGATTTCGTTATTCAAGTTTATTCTAAGTCTTCAGTTTTTTCATATATCTACCACTGGTTCGACTAAAGGAAACCCAATTCAACAGATACCCCGTTAAATTGGTAATATTACATGGGCCGCGGTATCTATTTGATTAAAACCAAACTGCATGGAACAATAACATCCCTTATGCGGGAAGGAACCCATTGTATTGATAACATTATATGTACGGACGGATTATCAGCGACTTAAACAACGGTAAAAAGACGGTAACGTTATCTGCTTAAAAGCGAGATAACGTTATATACGCGGACACAATACATTTTAATAACGTTATTAAATGTACGTTACATTATTAAACGGCAAGGTATCCAAATAACAGTATTACTTATTGCTAGTACATCTACTCTAGCACGGTCATTCTCAAAATGTTGAGCGTGAAAATATATTCTGCTATCCCTCTCACATAACATTAAAGTAAGCAAGCTCACATGTCACCTGTCACTCGATAATTTTGTGCATTTTTACCCAGCTCGTAAAGCGCACAAGAGAAAGAATCGTCGCGCCGCGCCGTACCTTAGTAGTCGGTGTATAAGTTTGGCAACGCCGCACAATTATCATTATAATCTTGTCGTCAAAACTTCGTTATCTCACTTGAGAAACATTGCAACAAAGACTAAAAAAATAGTTACTTCGGAGCGCTACCGCGTATTATAAAGTTATCGAACACTTAATTAGTAATGTTAAGTCCCTGATTTATCATAGCCCATATACACCGTAGCTATAATAAACACGGGGGCTCCCCATTTCCTTTGGAATGCACATTAACCCTCTAAGCTTATCTAAGCTATACGATATATATATATATATATATATATATATATATATATATATATACATATCTATATACGTAGGACTAACCATAACTAAGTCGTACGTATATCTCGATGCGGAGAATCGTACCTGCGACCATTGTCAATATAAAACTTACTAGGTATTAGGTATTACACTAAGTACATGTATTAAATGTCAAATGATACTGTCTATTGTTAAATGAGTTATAAATGACATGCGTTATTAAATTTTATTATAATTAATTTTTTAGACTTCTTGAACCAATTAGTTCTAAAGAAATTTAACTTACTTTTCTTAAAAATACTCTGAGACTGATAGAAAAGCAATGGAATGTAATAGTCTACCTTCACCTGTGTTTTAAGTTGAACATAGTTTGATTTTCTTCGAGGCTAGAATATATAAGCTACAATTAATGTACTATGCGACTATGCGATGCCATCATAAGCAGGATTGAAACTCTGTTTACCATTACAGAGGTTTCCAGTTAAATGCTAATCTTTTAATGTTCACGCAAAATAGGAGCGTTTTATCGGACACTAGCTAGTTCTAGACCTTTCGATTTTTTAATGTGTGCAAAAATTTAGGAGCAAGTGTGAATGTACGTGATGCAAGGAAGCTTCTTCGGAACGTCTCTTAGTACAGGGCAAGATAGAAGGGAAAATACCGCAAGGTAAACCTCCATTGCGTTAGGCTGATCGAGTGAAGGATGCAGTCAATTGTCCGATAAATGTATGCATTAGGATAACGTCAATGTGCGAAGAATTGCGACGGAGCATAAAACAAGTCACCACCAGAAGTGACATGAACTCGACCACTCTGACAAGAGTACAAAAAATTGAGTAGAAGCAATGTGAAAAGTTAAAAATTAAGTGAAGTTAAACTTAAGCAAAAAGTTGATTTAATAATCTGTCTGTAGAAACTTCCTAACTAATTCTATCTTAATTTTCAAGCCATAAAGTGTTGATTTACCACCAACAATAAGAGGAAATGCTATTTTGTAGAATTCTGAAGTGGTGGTTTCAACATCAACAATGGAGTCACGATAAAATGATAGTTTACATTTAAAAATATGAATTTTAAATGTTGATATAAAAGTGCTGTTTTACCCTATTCAATGTACTCATTCTATTCACCATTCTCCATATGCATGGCTTCAAATTAGACTCCATATATATAGATATTTCAATGTTAAGGCCTCTGATGTACAAGCAAACAAGAATAATGTGAAGAGCTTGTTATCTTCTACTAATGGTCATCCAGTCAATATTCAACTGTAATTTACTTATTTTTTTATATTTCTACATTAATCTATATAAACTTTATGCTAAATGTCACACTTACATGCTTGCATTGTATTTAAAACTGGCACATACTAGTTTCCTCAACAATTAACTTGTTCAGTGCTTAATCCTGCAAGTTCAAGTAAATTTTATTCTAGTGCCGGTGGCACTGAACATGTTAATAATATGATATCATTAAAAACAAATCAAATTCAATTATTTAACATGGCTGTGAAAATTTTTACGAGTAGCCAAATATTGGTCCTAGTCATCATCCAGCCATATTGATATCAAACCATTGATCTAAAAAGAAGAATGCATGGCCATATGAAATTATTCTCAATATAAATACTTATTAAGCTTAATAAGTAAAATTATCATAATGAAATTCTAGCATGTCATAAATCTCTAACTGTAGTCAATTAGTATAGATTATTAGTAACAATTATGTTTTTCAGTAACACTATACCGTTAAATATCATTCTTTTTTCTAAAACCATACAAATAGTAAAATGTAAATAACAATAAAACATGTCTTTTAATTAAAAAATATTATAAACATCAATATTTCTATATGAGTAACAACTCAAGTGCTGTACAAATGTCTAATATTTTTTTTTTTTAAATTAATATTGTATAATTTAAAATTGCTTAATTTTAGTTTCAATTTGGATAAAACCAAAGTATTAGTACTAAGGCAGAAATGTCCATAGTTGATTTTATAGTTGGCCAAACTTGAAGAATGAAGTTGACAATAATGTTTTAGGCTTTTTTTATAGGTTAATTTCATGGTTCCTAATATAACAATTCTTACCGAATTTAATATTTAATCAAATTAACAGGGTATCAAAATTGAAAAAAAATACAATGTAAATAAAACACATAAAAAATCCAAATATTATATTACAGCTATATGAACTTAGAAATAAAGACTGAAATTCTTGGACTAGGATTTGTTTTATTTTAAATTCGTGTTGCTCCTTACGTTTCTATTTCATATCCGTAATATTATATTAGCTTTCTTCAAAATTTTTTTCTATATCTAGTATAAGATTCAACTTCTTATCC
>JASFAT010003101.1:0-11274 GCA_031353405.1 Baronia brevicornis
AATTCAAATTATATTATCAATAAAAAATTATGTAATTCCAATTTTAAGATGTAACTAAATCTATAGAAAAAAAAATCTGAGATCGATAAGTTCTAATCGCAACTAAGCTTGGTGAACTCGTTATCAGCCACTTGTTTAGCTGTCTTGTATATCTATGTACATATACATATATATGTCCAATGGTCACATACATATATGGACAGTATCTAAACATTATTTTGGCATTTCTCTTAGTTGACCTTTTTTCCCTACCGGTGTCGCGTGAAATGGTAGGTAATTTTGTGCTTTATTTACACTTCGCGCGAATTATGATCCGTAATTAAAAATTAACCCGACGAACTTTCTCATCAAATCTAAAAAAGAAAAGTCAGGTATTTAAAAAAAGTACCGTTAGCTTACGAAAGAAACCGTAAGTCAGCTTACGAAAGAAACCGTAGTTAGCGTCTATCCAAATTGTGCATTTAATTTGTTTTATTAAATGTATTGCCCAAGTAATTAAGAAGAACGTTTATTTTTTTTTTTTATATTGATTCGATGTTTTGTGATAGTAATGCAAAAATAATAATAAAATTATTTTATCCTTATATTAATGACATGTGTGATTTAATTAATTTAATTCGTTTCCTAACAATTAAAATCTACTTTAAATAACATATTTCAATCTTTTACATTTATTTCTTTAGAACAAATCCTCTGTTAATTACTGGATTGATTATGCAACAGAGACACAAGGTGTCCGCTGGCTAGGTTATAGGTCGAATAATCAGTAAGCGCATGCTTACTGATTATTTTCTGCCAATACTGAGGGGACATACTGCCTTCAATTCACCCACATTGTTGGAATGACCATGGAGCTTCTTCGTGATATCCTTTCTATCAATTTTATAAGCTGTACACCAATGATTACCGAGTGTTAGCGAATTTTGTCCAACTTACATCAGTGACGTGTTTTTTATTTGATTTATATACACTTAATCTCATTATCAGTTACATTGTTTAATTATGGTGGCATATTATACAATATAGTTCAATTAATTAAGGGACATAAGTGGAGTGATATGAAATAAATGCGTGTATCGTAATTTTTTGAGTTGACTGCAAAAGTCCATAGAATGCAAAAGCTTTTAGCTGACTATATAAACTTTCGAGACGGTCTCAAAGGGATTTGAACCTAGATCCCTAAAACCATTCAAAATAAAAAAAACCAGTGTTGACATAAGTACATCACTGAGCGCTAGCTTCACTGTTGACTCTTTCCGTTCCATGCTATCCGTTTGTGTTCGTTTGTGGAATAATAATAGATTAGAGCTTCCTCATAAAAAGGGCTTCCATTTTGAAATCACGTATATAGGACAGTTAACTATAAAACTTAGCAGATATGTTGTGCGGTTTACAACATAGAATAGGCCCACCTCATCCTCTGGGTGTTTTACAAGGCGCCTATGGTAGCAAACATCAGTAGATGACTAGCACCATCTACCTGAGAGTAAAAACAAATCTGTCTGCCAAGCGTGAGGATTTGGGCAACACCCCTTATTTATGAAGAAAACCTATGTGCAACAAAAAACGCCAGAAAGGATAATCATGACAATCATTTTATAGATAACTATAAAACACAACTATGAAATGAAATGTAATCTGATACATAAGAAAATGTTATAAAAAGAAATATGTTTATTCCACACATTGTTTGCTTTATTCACATTTTATTATAATGCCTTCAAGCTGGTCATATTCCTACATCTAATTACTATTTAGTATAATATCTTTCCGTTGCCATATTATGTGATTTTTGTTTAACACCATTAAACTAAAAAAGTCTTTCATCATCAATATTAGATTAATTAATATTAATATTAGATACGCAACCTAATCCGATCTTCGGTTTTACGTATCCAGTTTATGCCCTACACTATTATTCTACACTAAACTCCACTAGCACTAAATATTTGAGAAAATCTTTGAATCTACCAATAAGGTCATATTTATTAATTCAAGGTTGACAATATTATTTATTGTGTATAAAATTTATTTCATTTTCAAAAGAATTGTAGCTGTGATATTTAAAGGTTTACGGTTGTGTCAACAAATAATAACTAAGGGTCGTTTGGGTGTCGTGTCTGTGCAACGTAATACTAAGTACAGAGTCGCCCCGTGCCATGTCTTCACTTCCCTAATTTGGGAGATCCCTTCGGTTACCTTTGGAAACGCAGTAAACAGGAAATGTTTGCTATTCGTTATTACACACATACATACATATTTAGTAGTATCAAATAGACATGTGTTAGGAAATGTTCTTTGTAAAACTATCCCATTCCTAATGTTTTTAAATATCCGTTCCAACGATGTTACGTGTAGACTATGGATTTCCGTATTCCGTTATAATGATTCCATTGTTTGTAACTAATTAAAATAAAAAACATTCCTACTTCTTATTCTATGCAAATAAAACACAAACACAAGTTAAATGGTTCAATGATGAAATTACCGCTTTCGAAGTCTGTGGTTGAGGATTCGAAGTCTGGGTAACCCGCTTGCCTTCCACTACCGTGATGAGTCTGCTGACTCATCACTGATCTACCGTGATGTATCTGTTACTTTAAGAGTGTTGCCCCGTGCCCAACATAGGGACATATATGAGCAGTAAAAAACAAAATTTTTGTCCTGCCTTAAAGCAAAACAAAGTTACTGATATTTTCGCATTATTTTACATTGCAGTACTTTCGACCAAGTAAATAATATTAGAATATTTTCATTGTTAGTACAAAAGCTTTGTGCAGTATTTCTTAATAATTTCAAAAATATTCACCCCATTCACTTATCTTATATAAGGGTAAGGTCCATACATTTTTTGCTTCGATTTGATTTCGACCCAGTAGTTAATTTTCGATTCCTGGTTTTGGAAGTATTTCTTCTTCAGTCAGAGAAGACTAGACTAGAGTTTAAGACAACTCGTAACCATTATAATAAAACTTAAAAAATATGTGTTTAACCTCTTCAGGGACATTGGCACATGTGTGTACGTTTAGCTTTTTTTTTATTTTAGTTATTTCAAGAGAAATTAGCCACATATGAGGACATTATCTATTTTTTTTGTAAAAATTACTATTTTCTGTCTTTTTTTTCTTATTTTACTGAATATAGTTGTTATAGATATAAAGTGAATAACTCGTAATAAAAAGAAAAATTTTATCAATGTTTTCTCACTTAAAATAATTCGTCCCTGAAGAGGTTAATAAATCATTATTAAATGAAACTGAACAATTAAACTCTGTAATAATTTATAAACTTGTATGTGAGGCTTAGCAAGTGTGGAATAATGTTCATAAGCCATTTAAAAAAAGTTTTTGTTTCGACAGACGTATATACCGGTTTTTTGATGCATATAATTAAAAAAATATTACCATTTATCATAATAAAATGGACAGATACTTTCAATATCGAATCAATATCGTCAGAAAAATGTTTGAAAATAAGTTCCTTTTAAGTGTTCATATGGTAATAAACGAGGAAGGAAACTATAATATATATATATATATATATATATATATATATATATATATATATATATACACATACGTTCATACAAAAATATTGTTTTATGGGACTTCAAAGAAATCCTGTAAATATTACGCGAACAAATTAGGTTGGTTTGGGTGCAGTTCATATTGGAATGATAATGATGTCTATTTGAATTAGCAAGATTTTTTGTTGTATAATTTTTGGTGTATATTAAGGACATTTTTAATAAATATTTCATAAAAATAAAAAAAATTTTCTTTGCCAAATTTAATGTATATCGATAACTGAATATATTACTTAATTTTCTCGGGTAATTAAAAAGTCACGGTGTATAAATGTATGCAAAACGTCTATGAGACTATAGATGATAGAAATGTATTTTTAAATTATGGATTTGAAGTGATCTGAATATAGTCTTGAATATTTCGTAACACGAATTGTTTTTTTATTTTTAAATTCCCATAGCTTTTAAAGTTCTTTGATTATGAGTTCCTATATTTTTATATTGATACGCACTACACAAGACCATTTTACCAAGATCCATATGCAATAAATATTAGTCAATTAATTAAAATATTATTATTTTTAATTGTCTATTATTTATTTATTAATTTAAAAAACAAAGTGATCATCACAAACTCTGGAAGCGCCACCTAGAAGCAAAGTTTGGCAGGCGCCACCCACGCAGTATTTTTAGTTCTTATTTATTAAAACCATCAGTGCCGCAAAAAATTCAGCGCTGATGGTTTCGATACCGCGACAATGAAAGATATCTAGGCCGCGCCTGACTTGCGGATGTAATTAAAAACATCTAGTACAAGTCATAAACTTGAAATTAACAGAAGTTTATTACTGACGTAATAGATGCAATCAAATGAACTGTCTTATTCAGAAGAAACATGTTTTTCAACGCAGGCATGCTTCTTTATTTAGTCTCTATATTTGGAGTACCGCTTTGTTTAATCTAAATACATAGTTATATATTTAAAATCGAAAAGTAGATATTTAGTTTTCTTTTTAACACAATGCTTAAATAGTAGAAATTGTCATAAGAAAATAATTTTTTTTTGTGCAATAAATACAATATATAAGTTAAATATAAATGCTAATGATAGTCTATTTTCGGTTTTGAGAATAAATTAGTAACGGACATCATTAACGTGTCTGGCTTTGTTTGTCGTTGCTTCATCAAAGTCATTAGTAACTTAAAATCCTGCTTTTAACTTATAACTTTTTGATGTTTTTCTAAGGTTGTCAGCCAATTTTATTCGTAGTCAGTCGTATACCCACTCTCAGAATCATAAAATATGCTAATCAGTTAAAATCGATTCATAACTCTATACAAAAAATTTATTACATTTAAATAACCTCCCATTTACTTAAATCTTAATCAAATTTTAATCTTATAAAATTTAATTAAAAATTGATAACGTAATATACTAATCAAAACATGCTTTTAAGGTAAAAAAAATTAAGTTTATATTTTGTCAATGCTCTCATTTTCCTCTTTTACAATGAATTATTATTTTCCGATTAAAAATTTGACAACCCTGATTGGAATCTGGCCCACGTCAGCAGAGAGCGGTTCGCTTGTTAGCATTCAATATTAAAAATTGTAGTGATTTATGTTCGCGGCACGTGTAAGATTATCGTGCGCTGCATGAAGAAGAACCTCTTTTTGTTTCGAATGGTAAATATGTTCTCAGAAAAGCTAAAATTGGTGATGATGGCCTCTACGGCAGCAGAATTCCTAATTTAGAGGTCTAGGTTTCCAGGACACGTTTAACGCAGTATTTAACTTGGGGTAAAAGTGTTGATTATTTTTATTTTACTACGTTATTTCGACATTGAAACAGAAATTGGTATACAAAGACTACTATTTCTTGTCAAAATTTATGTTAGCTTTGTACACCATGGTGTATAAAGCAAACTTAAATGTATAAATTAATAAGACCATCTATATTTGACGAAAGATACTAAGAAAACATTCTGATTTCTCACTTACTTTATTTTAGTTCTATACTAATTTTATAACCAAGAATTGAGCAAAAATCATATATTGTACATATGACAACATGTTTCCTATAGACAATGATAATGACTTTTAGACAATATATAATAATGTGTTTTATTGGCTAAATGAGAATATCGTTGATTGAATAAGTTTTTAATCTAAATTGCATTATCTTCAGCATAAAATAGCTGCCTCGCCCAGTATAGTAACACTCTCGTTGAAGATCAATGACTGAGTAGTAGATTTGTTATTGCGTTTCATCGGAAGGACTTGACCCTTTCCTACCTTCTCCTTTCATGATTCTACACCTTTACGGGTGTTTCGAGATTTTCAAATGTATCTGTGATCCCTTATCATCAAGTGATGTGTTTTCTTGTTAGATATTGACAGCGACCTTTTTATCATCAGATGTAATATAATATACAAGATATATAATAAAAAAATCTGACATGGACCAGATAAAAACGAGACAAGGTTACATTTGGTTCTTATATCGTGGCTATATGTGAAATGTATAATTAACGTCATTGTTTTATTTATTTTATAACTGTATGTCTTGATTCAAGTGATTCACTGATTGTTTCGTCAAAGTATACGAACAAGAGCAATCGACCCAAGCCTGTGTGTTCGTTCCACTTGAATGCCCTCAATTGTTTTGTGTATACATCTTTATCAATTTGAGTTCAGGCACCCGCCTTGTGTTCGCAACATCTTCTCATACACCGACTTAAGTTATGATTTGATCAAAAAGTAGGTAACTGCTTATACATGTCTCGTTGCTAATCAAAGCCTTTTATCATTTTAAGAGAAGCTGTGAAAATTATTACTCATTTTGTTTAATTGTTGTTATTCTGTACAGATAAAATATTTTCCATAACATTTAAAGTGGTAATGAAAGCATTATTTATCGTTGAGTGTACAGACAATCGTATTTATATTTTCTTAAACGAAAAGCGTATAATTATATATAGTAGTTCCGTAATTAAAAACAAAAATGATATTGAAAATTTTTAAAAGACGAACATGGGGATTCAAAACTCAAAGTGAGTAAACCACTCGCTTTGGTTAGCATTTAAATTTCAATATTTTAATAAAAACGATTTCTACATTACCGGCCCGTAATTGGTTTTGAGTCATTTTTCGTTATGCTAATGACTCTCAGTATTAATAGCTTCTCACTTATCGGGACCTTCGTTAAGGTTACATTACTGGTTTCCAATTGAAACGTTGAACACGTACAATTATTGTATATTATGTAATATTAAATGTGCTAGTGTTATGAATGAAATGAGAATGGAGTTTTGTTCGGTACAACCTTATGAAAAATTATTAGCCTACTGTGGAGTGGGATAATAATTTTTTTGAGCATTTACCGACGGAGCAAAACATGCAGTGGAATAAAAAATTTAAAGTGCTTATATTAGATACGTAAAAATAACAATGATAGTACAGTTACGATTTCCATATTGCTTCAGCAGTAGTAAGTATTGTGTTGTGTGTACATATATATTAAGTTAATAATGGCGAATGACGACCAATTGGCTCAGTGGCGGGGCACCCCGCACACGGAATCAATGGTCGCGGGTTCGATCCCCACATCGGAATAAATATATGTATGGCCTATACAGATATTTATTCCGAGTCTGATAACCCCGCCAATCCGCAATGGGAAAGCGTGTTGGGTTACCGTCCGTTCCTCCAGAAACGGGGAGGCTCATGCTCAGCAGTAGGACATATATGGGCTGTAAAAAAAAGTTAATAATAGTCTTTGCATATTTAATGCAAATCGATAGTAATAGGACATAAATAAATTCATCAGATATTAATAAACCACAACCATAATTAAAGTATTATACCAAAAAAACAAAGCAAAATTGATCGTTTAAATCGGGAAAGAACTACATTCTTCTTATTTTATGTTATCGCATTTTGTACGGTGAGTGTAAGAGATCTAAAGATCAAACCACTTTCCTGTATGTCCTTTTTCACATCTTAACCTTAGTTTAGTAACGCCAAATATTCTTCTGTAGGTACAATAAAATCAGAGAAAACGACATACAACGATCTTTATTTATAAAGTGCTAAGCGGGTACTACTAATATTGATGTAATTTTATTCTTATCTTTTCTGGATAAAATAACAATAGTAGTTGAATAAAAAAACAGTTTGCATTCTAAGAATTTACTGTTGCGTCTGTAAGCTTTTGCAACTCTGCATTGTGATACGGTATCCATACTCGTATATCAAAATCGCTTTAAGAAAAATATATCGGAGTATGTCGCGTGACTGCCTAACAGTAATTTAACTAATCGGTGTGGAGGTTGCTTGCGTCATATTTACCTTCAACACGTCCTTGAAAATGTTCAAACGCGTTAATATTTGAACATAATATCATATTTCTATTTGTTGCGGCTTTAGCAAAAAAAATGCATATAAAAATACTATGTATGGTCAAAAATGAAATTATTGTGTCAAAATATTTTCTGTTAGTTTTAATACAATTTTTCATACGAGTAAACCGATTTTGAAAATATCATGTATGTATCATCATGTAGTTTTTTTTATGAGATAGGAGGGCAAACGAGCAAGCGTGTCGCCTGATGGAAAGCAATCAACGCCGCCCATAGACAACCGCGACACCGCAGAAGTCGCGGAAGCTTTGGCGGCCTTTTAGGTATGTATAGGCATATAAATCAAAATCTTTATTACATATCAAAGGTGTTACTAATTTTAAAGTGCAGACACTTCTATTTACATTGGCACTTGCAAAACTCTCTCAGGTCTCTGCTGCTACGAAATGTTAATAGATTAACAAATAAATGACTGCCTACTTTCGACACAGCCATCGAGAGAATCGGCTTGCAGATATTACGTTTGCCGTAATTCTATTTAACTGCGGTAAACGTTACATGGGCAACAAACAGCAATAGCTCAGTGGGTAAATATATTGCGGGAGACCAGAACGCATGAGATGTTGAGGGGGGAGGGGAGGAGGGAATAGTCACTTTCCGATTCCTCCAATATACTCTGATTTTGCTTTAACAATAGCTGTTTTGAAAGATCTGGATAAAAAGTTTACTTATTTTTAAAATGACACACGGTAGGGGACGCCGCTCCTGCTTTTGGCTTAGTACCGTTTGACACGGATGTTTAATTAAAAAGTTGTTTTTCGTTCCGAAAAATCTTTACTATCCGTTTTCTTTATTTCTATTCTTCATCAAAGAAATTTGAATATAATATAATTATCTTTATAGCAAAGTTGCCCGAAGCCTTATTCCAAAGAAAGAGGAAAAATATTGATACATTAAGGGAGTATATACAAAATTGCTGTCTTCCGGCATACAATAGAACCACCCCATTTCTTCTAGAGAATATCGCACGAGGTGACTATGAAAGTAAACACCAGTAGATGACAAGCAGCATCTACGAAATATATTTTGCGAGCGAGATTGAAATATATTTTAATAATAAGAATTTAATGAATCCTTGTTTCTAGAAAAATTACAACTTTGTTATGGTTTATGTAATCTTACTTATTACTTGCTAATAAATGTCATTTCGCTAATTTAAACAATGTCATTCGTAAGCAAAGTGAAAGAGAGAGTAACTAAAGAAGGAGAGAGTACTTTTTCTTGTAGTTATAGATGTATCTTATATCATATGAATTTCTAGTGTTGCATTACACTTTCGCACTTTTGCTGACATGTTTATATAATATTTTGAATATGTTTTAAAGATCCATCAAAATTAAACAAAAAAAAAGTAAAATGATCGAGATACGAGTTGAGATCAAAGATTGAGTTTGCTAGCCTCCTTTATGTATTCGCACTAATACACAGCCACAATTTGGGAATCTATAATGTGCACCATTTTCTTGAGGAAGTTACACAATTTACCAAAATGCACATTCTGTTGACCGATCATTCTGTTGTCGAAACAAATACATTTGGATGTTATATTTATGTACATTACTCAAAACTTAGAAATGTCCAATACCCATTTTCACTCGTTTAGCTCAAATAAATAGTCGTCAACAATTGTCTGCTGTAATCCCTATTGACATTTAGTGTCCTACACATTTTTTATCAAATCATGAGTCACGACAGCCTGTGGAAGATATTTTTTGAAAAACCTACTTAAATTAACAACCAATCTTATTGGTATGGCATCTGTGCCCGGTTTTCATTATATAAGTAATTTTTAAAATCTAAATAAATTTGTTGATCACCCTCTTGTTACTTCTTTCTAAATGTAAAGGCATCACGAAAAACTTCGAGACCATCGGTGTAATATGTGTTTTTCTTTTTAGTTAGAGTTATGTTTTTTTCTTTTTAGTTAGAGTAATTAATTGGTCTTCTGGTATTGTTAACAAATTGCTACTCTTTTTTAAATTTGCATTTTCCGTTTTATTCAAACCAATAAATTTTGCCTGTCATATTACAAAGTATAGATTAAATTCTTTTTTCTTAATTTCAGGTAAAAAGCAACAACAACAAGAACAGTCGGCCAAGTCTTCGAGGTCTCCGTCCCCGGAACCGGCGGGGGAGTTTTCAACGAGTGAGTCGTACCGGCCACTGCTGAGGACCCCCCCGCTGAACCATGTAGGGCCTCCACCATCGCCTCCTGTTCCAACAAATCCAATAGCACCCGTAACTCCGGAGCCTTCTGGACCTCAGCCTCTTACACCATGTCCGGTTTGTGGACGGACCTTTGTACCTCAGTCTCTAGCCAAACACGTGAAGATTTGCGAGAAGATGACTTCGAAGAAACGAAAGACCTTCGACTCGTCTCGGCAGCGACGCGAAGGTAATTGATTTCTGTATACTTTGTCAACTGTCTTGTGATATGTTTGTTTCGTTATTATCACTTACTAGTCTAGCGCGCTAGTTTCAGAGAGTTATGTAAGGATTGAGTGCAAAATAGATGGATGGAAAGTTATAATTACATCCTTGTATATTTTTATTAAAAATTGTAGACTATTTAATGCCCAGTATTTATTGTATCAATAAAAAAATGTGTAAAAGGAATGGTAAAATTACTTCAGCTATTTGAAAATTTGTTGTTGCTCATTTATACTAAACCCTAAATCGTTTTTTACATTTATATGATTGTATTTAAACTACTGATATTGACAGTCGAATCTTTTGTTCTTATGGGTAACAAGAGCTAAGCACAGTGTACCGCGCTAATTCCGGTGAGTGGTTGGACTGATTGCATATCATTGGCCGTCACTTCGATTTAACTGTTTCTTGCGTTGTATGTGAGCATAATACTAATACCTACCTCCATCGCGAAACTAATGACAGCGACTTCTAGGTTTGAAGAACATTAAAAAATTGCCATGAAATATCTTGCATATAGTTATACTTTTGCATTCTATTTCTCATTAGCTTCTTTATAATAGTTTACTGAGAGCTTTACGTAACTAAAACTTTTTTATTTATTACGCCAGTATTCCAAAACCATTTAAATTAAATGTGTTCAATATTGCTTTTTTTACTGATGCGTTTTTTAAAAATGCCAGTTAATTATTCAATGATAAACGAGTGAGACAAAAAACATGCATACACGTGGTTTATCCATGAAGTTACAATACAGAAGATATTACTTGAAAAAAAAAAACCAATTTTTCATTCATTTCACAAATCTTGATCAACTAAATATATATATATATATATATATAATATATATATATAAAATATCAAGCTGCTATTCATAATCTTGAGGTGTGCAATTCT
>JASFAT010000374.1:0-30994 GCA_031353405.1 Baronia brevicornis
TTATTTTAGAATATGATTAATCTAAGGAATGAGTTTTATATATTAAATTTGACAACTCAATATATAAAAGTCATTCCTGGCTTTTTATAAACATAATAAAAAGTTTTTAATCATTTTATATATGTAATTTGAGGATTTTTAATAAAGAATTAAAAAAATTATAATTCTTTCATTTAAACTCCAATTGAATAAGTTATTTATAAAATTCAACAGATTATATGGATTTAAATATAATCTTTGTTACAGGTCTGTATATTTTCTAAAGATTAGTTAAGAACATTTTATATATTACTACTAGAAATTACTTATAAGAATTAGAAAATAATCACTATAACTTCTTGACAAATGGTAATTGTCCATACGATATAAATTGATGCAGACTTAATATTATATTATCAAATAAATCTTTTCGAACTTGTTAATGAATTTTATTGAGTGTATGACAACATATTATGTTGGTGTTACCGATTTAATTTAGACAGCGATAAATGGCAGTGACATTGCGGTGACCTTCAATATACTGGGAATCGATAAACATGGGAATAACGGAACGATAAATGGGTACGTTTTATTTTTATTGATGTGACTGTTTTCTCCAAAATAAATATTTAAGTTATATATGAAAATAAACAAGCGTGTTATTGGATGGAAATCATCAACACTCCTCATCTGGACGAATGGCGATCTAGTATGTTGCATTTTTCCCGAAAATTTATTTCACGCACCACCGCTGTATGAAACAAGCTACCTACAGCGATATTGCCGAACCGATACGACATTAGAACCTTCAAAAAACAAACTAACATATATCATCATATCTCGCAATGTATTTGTAATACCTATGGTGTTGCAGATGTTTATAGGTCGCTTCAATTGCTTTCATCTTTTCAGAATCCGTAAACATCTATAATACTAGATGCACTATAAGAGCGTCATTGACCTTTGAGATATACAAGTTGTATCTATATCGGTTTGTGTTGGTTCAAAAATACTACTGAAGGTAACTCATTCCCCAGTTTGATGGCGTCTGAAAAGAAGTTTTAAAAACACACCGTACGGGATCGCAACTCTTCCAGATGTAAGAGACAAAGCTTTTTGTGGCGAGATTTGCGGTATTGGAATTCAGTTTTTGAAAATCTGATTGAATTCGATTACTTAACTGTATTTCGAAGGGTTTCGTTCATTTAAAGTTTAAATTTCAGCTTAAACATCTATAATATATACCTGCTATATGTCACAACAATGTAATCTATCTAAGGCGCTACTGGTTTTCGTTGTTGACATGTTAAGACTGTATTTGAAGTATGTTATTTAATTTATAATTATTGTAATTAATGTAAGGTAATATGTGATATGAGAACAGGGTAGTCCGATTTCCATGCTGGACGTAAGACGAAGTAATGACTCGGCGCACCCGCTGCATCTGCCGGCTGCCACGACAAGGTTACCAACAAATATCAAAAGTTGATTTTTTGCAGCCATCCAGTCATCTGAGTGTTAGCTTGACTCGATTTTAGCTTCTCTTTAGTTATCTTTCGAGAAAATAGCAACTCTTCTATTTAAATGGTCTAATCAGCGCAAATAATCAAGATTCACAGATTTTATGTCATTTGACTCATTAAACATGTCGTACAAATTTTGGACTGTATCTTGGTAGTCAGTAATTTTCTTCTTCCAGCATAGCGCAAAAAAGATTTAAATAATATTAAAGATGCAGTTTACTCTTTTCGTAAGGTACGATTCATTGCTTTAAGGAAGACATGCAATAATAGGATTCACTATGACGAATTTTAATATACCTAATTTGCTAAAAAATGACGGCGACGTGGTTCGCCACCCGTCACGTCCTGAATCCTACGAGGGCGAGTAGCGACTAACGGAGAGCCGTTTCGCTACGATGAATGTGAAAGGAAGGATGGATGAAAAGATGGATGAGTGTGAAGAACGCAAGGGAGGTGTGCCGGGATCGTAGCGGATGGAGATCTGTGGTCTTTGCCTACGCCTACGGGAAACAGGCGTGACGATAGGTATGTATGTATGTATATAATAATAGGCAATCGACAACAGATTCCTGCGCATAATCTAATAGCAAATTTCAATTAATCTACAAACGTACTCGTGCATATAAATGGTATTCGCGGAAAAAAGGAATTAAGAACTTAAAAATGTTTAAAATAAAAATTTATACAATTGCATGCATTCTACATTAGACATTTCTTAGTAATGATAAATTTGATAATTTATTACTCTTTCAAATTTCAACAAATTTCATTCAGCAGTTTCAGGGTAAGATATTGAAAATAAACACTTATATGGAAGAAAGAGAGAGTTACTTAAGGTGCAATAATTACTTTTTGGATTCGTTGTATACATATTTGTTTGTTAAGAATTTTTAATGGTATACATATGTACATACTACATATTTTTCTTTATATGACTGCAATTCATTATTTGTGTCAAAATAAATAAAATAAATTTCTATAATATTATATATACGCTCAATGTATTAAAACAAATCTCAAAGTCTATTTTACATATTTTTTAATTATAATATACTTGTATGTTAAAATATACGTATGTTAACAAGAGTATTATAAAAAATATCTAAAAAGTTCTAAGCTCTAAAGTTGTTTGCAAAAGAGACTAAAAAGCAAGCATGAATTTTACAGTTAAGCTTCCTAACTTTGTAGATACTTAAAGGCATCAACGGCTTACCATAGATAATTTTAATTATATTAGTAAAAAAAATCTTACTTAAGTATACCAAAATTTTCACTATATTTGACATCGGCTTTGAACAAAAGTAGAATTACAAATTTGACCTTCTATTGTAAAAATGGGATACCACGAACAAGTCGTTACTTTGTTCTCTAATGTCGCATTTCCGGGAACGAGGTCAGCAAATAAGAAAATTGTGTCAAGTCAGATATCAGGAGCACATTTGCATTGGTTAAATCACGAGGTAGGCCACCTGTTAAATCAACATAAGCATTATCATCTTAGAAGTGTAATAAACATTGTTTTATTCATTTTAATTAGAAAACAAAGTTGTTTTCCTATATTAAATCATGCTTATCGAAATACCGGACTGTAAGCGTTGTTGCTGTTTTATCCCTCTTCGATATGGTATAATTGTATTTGGTTATATCAATTTGGTACGTTTCGTTTTGTATATCTTTTATAAATGGCTTTTATTTACGGTTGAATTCAACTAGCATGCTTATCGTATAAAAGATATTTTCAATCATTAAGTAAAACGAATGTGTTTAACAATTTATGCATTTGAAAGTTTCAATAATTTATCTTTTATTATTTTTATAATCTAGTCAAAAACTATTTTTACTACAAATTTATATCTGTTTAATTTCTGTATAAATGATGACACTGGCGTTAAAACGTTTATTTCGCCGTTTCTTCTCCTTTTAAAGTAATCTCATCATGAAACGGTGGTAGAAGCTTGATTGATGGCGGACTGACGTTTGGGAAATTAAATGATAAATTATTCTTATGTCGAAAAATAAAATTTGAGTTTGATCATGCGAAACATATAGTTCAGTTGTTTTAATTTCAAATGGGTTTATTAATTTCGAATTCAATTCATGAAAAATATCACAAACTGAAATAACTTTTATTTTTTCAAGGTTTTAAATACAGTAGTCATAATTTTTTTTACAGGCATTTTCTCTGCTGATCCTAGGGTTTGAATCGTGGTTGAGTATCGGAGACATGTCCTCTTTGCGCACCATGCTCTTATACCGTGGTATGTCTTTCTATTCGCAAGTATGGTTCGCCGTGGTTTTGTATACGATGGAAGTTATTTTCAACATTATACTACTCATAGGAGCTCATATGGTTTGTATGTGGTTGTAAATTATATATATATATATATATATATATATATATATATATATATATATATATATATATATATATATATATATATATATATATATATATATATATATATATATGAAGTTTTAAATTTTGTAACTATAACCTCATATTAGTCCTTTGCAGAAAGTTTTTCAAGGTGCATTAGTAACTGACATGTATGATCGTTAACTCTTATTATCCGTTAAAAAAAAACACTTAACATTTCTTAATTTTTGTATAAATTTGGACTAGCGACTTAATGGCTAGAATTCTAAAACTGGTACATGTACGCACCGTAGTACACATTGCCCAAATAAATAATAGTTATAAATACAATTTTCATTTTTACGTTTTTATTAGTCAATTAACATTACAAGTTTCATAACTGAAAAATGTCAGTTACATTGTTTTTTCTATTGACTCTTTATAGCACGCTTATACAAAATGTTAACTATAAATAAATATAATAGTAAATATATATGTCCCAGAACTCATCGTCAAGCCGAAACGGGGTGACAGGATTGAATGTAACCATCATAAGAAATATCAGAACAAAAATCTATCCCATGCAGTTTGAAAATTATAGGCATTTAAGAAAATCCTAGAAATTTGGTCAAACTGTAACCATTTTTCGGTTATTGTGGTTAATTTTTGTTCATTTAAACTTCGGTACCGTAACCCTAAATAACATTTCTAGAATCACAGTAAAAAATAATGACACTATTGCCCCAAGTTTCCTAGATTTAAGACTATTTGTTAAACTATGTGAATATGAATTTAAAATTTTCAAAATTTGTCGATTATATATCGATTATGACTTATTTTTCTCATGGTCAAAGACCAACGGCTTGACGTTGAGTTCTGGGACGCCCTATATACGCTATGCATAATAGACGATTTTATCATTAAAAAAACGATTTTTTTATAGCTGATGAAGTTAATAAAATTTAGAGAAATAGGACGTGCCTCATGGTAGGCACAAAAATATTTACCTTTATATATGTATATAATATGATTGATTATTCTTATTTTAAAGCTGTTGCGAATGATCTGTGTATTAGTCATTTTTAATGTTTCAGAAAAATGTTTGTCTGTTGCGTGCTTATTTCTACTACGGCATCACGACAACTCTGTCAGCATTTCTCATCCTAATAGCAGTAAAACACCGTGATTTATTTGAAGACGATATCAGTTTAATAATGGAAGGATCGTTTGTATTTTGTGCATTTAGTAAGTAATGTTTATATAATATTACAAATATTTATTTTTGTTGTCCATTACATTTTCCTAACCCATTACTGCGATTGCGCTAAAACTTTTTTAATCGCACGCTCACGAAAGTTTTTGGCTTAATGGCGAATAGTTTCTTATGTAGTTAGAGGCTGGTTTGTATTTTCTGTGTTGATAACTAATACTTTTTCTAAAAGAAGATGGCAACTTACTTATTTATAAATAATATTTATCTTTTATATTGTCGCCTTCAAGATAGTAGCTGCGAATGTTATAGAAAATATTAGGTTGGGGCAAAAGTATTTTCGTATTTTGAATGTATTATTAGTAATCAAACCTCTTTGTGTGTACTGAATGTAACTGACTGGTTTTAATATCATTCAATGTGACATTCGGCAAGATGCAATAAATAAAAAAAAACTAGTTCCCGCCATTTTTCAATTGTTTTTCAAGCAAGCAAAATGAACATATGTGACGAAGAAATTCGGTACATTTTAAAGTTTTATTACAAAAAAGATAAAAATGCGACGAACGCCGCGAATAAAAACCTTACACGCCCAGTCACACATAAAATCAGTGCCATCTTTGAGAAAGTGGAGCAAGATCGACATATTAGAAGCCACGATATTGCTGAAGAACTGGATGTTGATCATAAAACAGTTTTACGTCATTTACGAAAGTCTGGGTACAAGAAAAATCTTGACATTTGGGTACCACATGAACTCACTGAGAGAAACCATAACAACGCCAGACCGAACTCATCTATAGCCACTCAGCAAAAATTGAGAGAGCTTGGCTGGGATGTGTTGATGCATGCTTCGCATAGCCCTGACCTTGCTCCATCAGATTTCTACCTGTTTCGGTCATTGCAGAACTCTTTAGGGAGCATAAAGCTAACCTCAAAAGAACACTGTGAACACTACCTGTCAGATTTTTTTAAACAAAAATCTCAAAATTTCTACAGGAATGGGATCATGGCACTACCCACAAGATGGCAACAATTCATCGATCAAAACGGCACATACATATAATAAATAAATAAAAAATTATACCTAAAAAAAATATTTTCCTTTGTATGAACAATACGAAAATACTTTTGCCCCGACCTAATATATATTTTTTTACCTATATTAGGTAGCACTCTCGGTGTTGAGATTTATATTTAACACTGACATTACTAAAACAAAACCGAACATACTGTTGTACTTATAATTTTATATCAATTGATTTCAAAGCTGTAAATGTCTTGAAAAAATGATCTTGTTGACTCCTTAAGAGTTTTTTCTGCAGTCTGCGAATTCAAGTAAGTTACTTGTGCATTTTATAACTGTAGATTTGAGCCAAAATAATTTAAACTGCAATTATAAATAATCTGTGTAGATTTTTAATTTATAACTAATTTATTGTTAGTTATAAATTTAAAGTTAAATATTTAGTATATTGAAAATTTAAATAAGAGATGGGTATCTTATAATTTTGTATAATAATTATTCCTTATTATATAAATATTTTAATGATATAAGTGTTCAAAGCAACGCGGTGACAGATTTAGGGAATTGGTAAACTCAAGTAGGTGTAAGTGTGGCACTCGCGCCTTTGTGCTATTTCGGCCTTGTTCGTGTACCGCTCGGGTTTTTTTATGGAAGTTACTGACGGGTGCCGAGGATCGACACCACCTCAGTGAGGGTTCGTCCGTTATGGAAATATCAACGGGAACCATCACGTCCCTTAAGAGCGCCCTCGCTCAGTATTTATTTTAAAAAGTGCAGGAATCAAACCCCGTTTTAGGGGTTTCACCTGCACATTTTACCTGCGGGGTTGATTCCACCTGCGGTGTTGATTCTACTGCGGTGCACAATGTAACGGAGGGTGTCACCTGCGATCCAGGGTGCCACTTGCCCTCCGCCAGTATGTTACCTGCGGTGCAAATGTAATGGCAGGGTTCTACCTGCGGTTTATTTCTTTGAGTGCTAGCTAGCTCAGGGACCGACATTTAGGTGTCTCAGCGCATCCTTTACAATCGCTGAGGGCAAACCGCTGTCAACTTGCAGGGTTCTACCTGCGGTTTTCTTTTTTTGAGCGCAAGCTAGCTCAGGGGAGTGTTAGTCCGCTTACGTGGCAAAATCAGATCGGCCGTTTACCCACGACCTACAAATTTGTGTCTCACCTACTTGATTTTTTATGTAATAAACATTTCTTTTTACTGATAACACTCTGGTTTTATTTTGCAAAACCCTAGTAGGTGTTGCACTTTTTTTTTTATCAGTAAAAAGAAATGTTTATGATTATTATGAACCCTGCAAGTTGACAGCGGTTTGCCCTCAGCGATTGTAAAGGATGCGCTGAGACACCTAAATGTCGATCCCTGAGCTAGCTAGCACTCAAAGAAATAAACCGCAGGTAGAACCCTGCCATTACATTCGCACCGCAGGTAACATACTGGCGGAGGGCAGATGGCACCCTGGATCGCAGGTGACACCCTCCGTTACATTGTGCACCGCAGTAGAATCAACACCGCAGGTGGAATTAACCCCGCAGGTAAAATGTGCAGGTGAAACCCCTAAAACGGGGTTTGATTCCTGCACTTTTTAAAATAAATACTGAGCGAAGGCGCTCTTAAGAGACGTGATGGTTCCCGTTGATATTTCCATAACGGAGGAACCCTCACTGAGGTGGTGTCGATCCTCGGCATCCGTCAGTAACTTCCATAAAAAAACCCGAGCGGTACACGAACAAGGCCGAAATAGCACGAAGGCGCGAGCGCCACACCTACACCTACTTGAGTTTACCAATTCCCTCAATCTGTTACCGCGTTGCTTTGAACACTTAACGTTTGACAAGCAAAAAAATGTTCGATGGCAGATCGTGTTTTTGTTATAGTAATTTATTAATTCTAATATTAGAATAAGTATTTAAATTTGAATACGGAATAGTGTACTAATACTAATATTTTTAACTTATACTTAAACTAACTAAAATTACATCATTAAAACATGTAACCTTCCGTTACACGGTATACAGGCAAAACACCTTAAAATGTTAATGGGTTGTTTCTGTAGACAATGAGTCATTTCCCCCCGGTTTTTTTATAATGCAGATGTCAATATTAGAGTATATCCTATTGGTAGCAATTTTAAAACTATTTATCACTTGAAATTTATTGAGGTGCCAATTGATTTATTGCATAATAGGACTGATCCCTATTCGCAGTACAACATTGTTGTGGGTTATCCTCAATTGATCAGTTAAGCCAAGAGATTCCCCTGATGAACTGATTGTAGCGTTCACAGTAAATCAATAGCGATAATGCGAGAATATGTACTAGTATGTTAGAGGTTGGAGCTTTTGTCATTTTTTTTTAATTTAAAGGTGATTTTCGTTAAAGAAAACTAAATTTGTAATTTACAAATTTGAGTTGGGTAATAGTGGCTTTAGCTCCTGCATTACAGCTCCTCCTACTCCTGCAACTAAAATATGAAAATTTTATTCTTATGCATAAGCTATCGTGTTATATATTTTTTTAATGTAATAGACATGTTTTAAATTTTCATGTTCACAATAAAGGCTATTCCAATATTAACTTTACATCGTTTACTAACTGAACGAACTTTGTTTTTTAGGAAAGACTAAACTAGAGAATGAAAAATAAGGATTCCTCGATTTTCTAAGACAGAAGTGAAAACGAGTTAATTTGCAGTCGTGACTTAGGGAGTTATATAATTATAGTTTTTTAAGATTGTTTTATAAATCAAAAAGTTAATTTTTATACTTGATTTATATTGAAAATTCACAAAAAAAAATATTTTAAAATGTTAGTATAATAATTCAGTGCTTTTATTTAAAGTTGATATTTATACAAATGACGTAACAGTTTTATTTAATTTTACAAGTGCGACTGCATTTTTATTGACGCTTATATTAAAAGGATCATTCTGAGGTCATTTGCCATCGCTTATATTCCAGCCGTTTTAGATCTAAATGACCTGGCTAGAACCGACAGTAATAAACTACAGTAAAAAAGTCTGGAGAGATCAATTGTATTGTTTACACTGGTTGCACCTTATATAAGGAGTATAGCAGGATTACTCAGTAGTACATAATGTAGATACTAAATAGGAACATTTGATATTTGCAAAATATGAATAACGAATAAAACGTGAGCTAAGAGCAAAGCACTTAATGGACAATCACTAAAAAGTTTTACCAGACATAAATTTTTATCATAATATAGAATATATTATCGGCTTGAAATTCAAGTTTTGCCGACACCAATCTATACAAAGTACATTCTATGTTGACTTTTTATACCAGCTTATCGAGAAAACTTCGTCTGTCGTGTTTAAGATGCACCATTATATCCATATGCATAATTTGAACAAAGGCATATTAAGTTGTTCAAAGTACAAATTTCTCTCTTCTTGTTTTTGTTGAGTTGGTGATACAGGTGATTTCTTAACTGGTGTTAAATATTGGATCTACGCCATGTTGATTTGTACAGAAATAAGAATAATTTGTTATTGTAGTCAGTATTAGACAACCTATAGAAAAGCAGAATTAGGAAATGGGGATTAATTTGTATGCTTATGTTGACATAGGTAGCGTCGGGACGGATTTTATAAATCTAAGTAAGCTGAATATCATAGAAGATAAATAAAGTTAAAAAAATGAGAATTCTAATTTGTTAATGGATTTTATAATAATAATGCATCATCTTCAGATTTTTTTAATAGTTATATAACTTTAATAATTGAATATATTTTCAGTGTTACAGGCATATCTTCTACTGCTAATAAGATCTGAGCTGAAAAAATTACGTCAGTATAATCAGTTGAGCTTCGTCAACCATGTTGCAGAGATTGTAGTGGAATCTCCTGTAGTCCCAGAGGGTATAAACCCATTGTAAATTTCATGAATTTAATCAAAGTACATTTTATAAAATTTTATAATAAAGTATTTCATAAAATATATATTGTTTAATTATTTAAACAAAACACATTCTGGTATATAACGCAAGATTTGTGAAATAGGTATAATTACCAATTATTTACGTTGGTTCATCAAAAATTGATGCTTTAACAGACTATTTTCTGATACTCGTTCCCATTACCATCATCGGGAGCAGCAGACATCAGTCCATTGCTGAACATAATTTTACTTCAAAATGCAATCAAGTTAGGAAGCCTAACTTGATCGTCGGCTTCACGCATCCAGTCTCTGTCAGCCGCAACTCGGAGTTCCATCTGGCCGGAGGCGTCCTCACTACGGCACTCGTCTACTTGAGTGGTCTTTGACAAAAGTAACCAACCCATTACCACTTTAGTTTGCTCAATAAGATAACTTATTCTCCCAATATTAAATAATATTTGAGTATGAGACTGTAGTAAAGTATTCATGGAATGATCTTAAGGTAGAATAAATTGATGCCTGAAGTCTATCGGGTTAGGTGACGCAATTCAGGAGAGTCTATATCTAACTGTGGACAGACGCAGGCTGTTAAGGATAATGATGATCGTAAGAAAGAAAGAAAATGGGACGTGGTAACTTACAAGAAAATATAGCTGGCATATGAGATAATAGTATAATAGTTTTAGAGGTGACCTACATTCAAATGAATGTTCATTATGTTCATTTATTTATAATGATATAAGAAAATTTAAAGCATTAAAGCGAAAGTTCTAAGTTCTTTCTAATTTATTTTTCTTGGAATTTTAGTCACAGCAGCATTTTAGTTTTTTACTAAAAAAAACTTTCAAGCTTAAACATGTATCTATTTGTGTTTGCCAAAATTAACATATCTTCTGAAGTGTAGTCAAGCTAGTATCCTCATAATCCTTTCCTTAATGCGGAGTACATGTGTAGGTTTGCTGATACATACATGTGTCGTTAACATAATTCAAATTAATTTGCATATACTTTTTTATAAATGTATTAAAACAATTGAACACAACATTATTTGAAAAAAAAAAAACACTACATGAATGGCTAATAGATGCCAATATTTATAATATTAAAGACCATTTTACTTTAAAAGATCGATCAAATGCATGTAATAGATAAACAAAAGTGATATATAAATGTAATAATAAATCATAATTTTAATGACAATGTAATATATTTGTTATGCATTTAGATCTATAATAATTGTTTTAGTTATTTTTAATAGTATGTAGTTATTAAAGAAATTTGAACGCCATAAGTGGCGATGTGATGGAGCTTTTATACGTCTTTTTTTCATATTTTTTACACCTCACATTATGCAAATAAAGAATTATTAATATTATTTAATGAACTCTGTATTGTTATTCTATTTTTCTGAAAGGAAAATTTTTGAAAGTTGTACGAGCCATGCTAGCCAGAAGTATTTCCGAGTAGATCTGAAATCTTATGATGCTTCTCGTACGTTTCAAATTGATTTAATAAGAAATATTATGTTTATTTCTAACACATAAAAATTGTAATCCATGCCAAGTATTCTATCCCTACCAGATATGAGTTATTTTTCGTTTACTTTGTTTACATATGTGTCAGTATATTAAGAATTCATAAATGTAAAGTGTCATATTTACCTTTGGTTGCAAATGATGTTGCAATCTTACTTGCACAAAATATAACATGTCTCAAATTTTCACTATGATTGCAATAAAGAAATAGCGCACTGAACTACGCAATCAAAATAATATTTTAACTTCAACTGTTATAAGACTATACACTCCTTTGCAAAGAAAAAACGGGCGGTTTTGACTTTTTTTACATTTTTGGTAATAATTTAGTTCTAAAAAGGTGTTAACAGCCAAATTATGTTACTGGCACTCAATAAAGAGTATGGATATGAAAAAAGTTAAATCCAAATTCAAAGCATTTATTATTTTTTTAAATAATCCCTTTTTATAGTCTGTGACTTTTTACTTACTTTTCGCGGGTTTGTTGTTAGAAGATTATCAAGCAACTAACAATAAATTCTTGTTATTTTTAGTAGAATAATTTAAGTTTGTGACATGATCCTGACTTATTGTGACTTAAAACAGATTTCTTTGTGTATATTATAATGGCAGAAAAAACAATAAGAGCTAGTAAAGTTATAACGCTGCTGGAAGAGGGGTTTAGCCAGTGTAATCTCACAGCGATTAAACACGAGTCGTTCAATCGTTCAAAGAACCTAGACTTGATACTAAAAGACAGGTTCCGTTAGCGGCTTATATACGGAGTCGATGACCTCCCCACGGGCCCCCAAAGTTACTCCGTGAGCACCGAATCGCTCCATTGAGGTTCGCTAGAAATTGCCTATCTTTGACACTAGATAACTGGAGTAGCGTATTCTTCTCCGATGAGGCTCGAATTTGTCTGCATGGTGAAGACCGACATCGGCGAGTGTTACGAAGACCAGGGGAATGCTATGCTGACGTTTTGAAGAAATCACTCCTTATGGTGGAGAACCTGTTGTTTTGGGCGGGCGTAATTTCCAGCTATCGTACCGAGATAGTATTCATTTAAAATGGCTCACTAAAAGCGCAAAGGTATATAACAAGAATTCTTTCTCAAAAAAATGTAACTGGTGAAGATACCATTTACATGGATGGTAATGCTCGGACCCAACGTTCTGGCGACGTAGATGCTTATATGTAAATGGTCGGTATTCATTGTTTAGACAGGCCAGCGCGTAGTCCATACCTTAACTCCATTGAGCACGTCTGAAACCTAAAAGGCGAGTATGATCTGCCCAACCACTTCCACAAAACATCAGGGAGCTTAAACGTGTGATCTCAGCTGAGTGGATAACATCAAAAGCCTGATAGAAAGCATACAAAGACAATCACATGCTCTAATTGCTGCAAGGGAAGGTCATATTCGTTATTAATTAATCGTCTTTTTTATTAAAAGTACAATAAAAAGATTTGTAGTCTTCATTTCAATTTACCCATAAAAATGTGCATTTTAACATGGATTTGTTTACATTGACTAAAACACCGATTCTAGGATTTAAGTGTTAAAACAATTCTAAAAAAGAAGAAAGAAATTTCTAGTCATCTAAGCCAATAAACATACTAAAAATAATAATATTATCCATAGAACAGCCAATGACTGTAAGTACCCGTTTTTTTGCAAAGCAATATATAATTTTTATTGCATTTAGCTTATTCACGTATATACTTCTACATTAATGTTTTTATTCCATATCGTTTGAAGATAATGGTGCGAGCTCAAAACACTCAGGCGATAGTCAACGCAGGCATTCATATAGTTCTTACATTTACGTTCTTACTTATAAGAAAAAAGAATCATCAAATATCTTAATCATAATATAAGCCCGTAGTTCATTAGATCAACAGGGACAGAAAATATCTTGAAAGGGTGTGATCTGTTTTCTGACGAGACCCTGCAGGACGCTTTGACTAAACCAGCAAAAGAGATTGTACCGGTCGATATGCCACCAGAAACTCCAGAATGCAGAAAGACTATCGCAATTGGACTTTATTATAAGATATATTAACTTTATTTAATTTCTCTAACTTGTTATATACAACAAGTTGTTAACTCTACTATTTAATTTTTTTTTGCTCTTAGTACAAAAAGTCAATTCGTTCAAAAGTCAATCAAAAAAATAAAATTGTTGATTCACATTCTTAATTAAACCATCAGATTACAGATGCTTCATACTGCGTATAAAATCTTGTAAAAGCAATAGCTGCTTAAGCAAATAAATATAATATAAAGTAATATAATAAGGGCAATGAAAAAAATATTTGATTTCATTTTAAACGAACGATGAAAAATGATTATTCACACGTGACATTTAGTCACATTGAGCATGTATTCAATCTGCCTTTCCATTTCATTAAATACAGAAAAATAAAAATAAAATAAATAATAAATAAATATAATAATAAATCGCAGGCAAAAGACAAGTTGCTCGAAAAAGAAAGTCTTGGCTATGTAAGATCAGGGAGTGGACCGGGATAGCTAGTGCTCCAGAACTGCTGCACCTCGCGAAGGGGGAGGAAAGTTGTGCTAAATTTGCTGCTAACCTTCGCAAGTCGGAAAGGCACTCTTAGAAGAACGCTATTTGTATATCAATAACATTGTTGCCTCTTAAAAGAGTATGTTTATCTTATTAAAGCAAAAAAAAAATATGAGATTTTTTTTAATCATGTTATATTATTTTTAAACACTTCCTTCTTATACAAACCAGTTATGTTAACAAAATATTATTCTAAGTTAAGCCATATTTTACAATCTTATCTATACAATCTTTGTAACCAGATGAGCATGGAATCACAATCAAACATAACCAGCCACTTCAGTCTTATTTTACTATGGTAAAAGAAAACAAATATTTATTATAAATGGTTACGCGACAGATAATCGCGCGACATTTAACTATCCGATACTTAAACATGAGTCTAGGGGATATAGTCCCAGGATCTTGATCCCGAGATCGCAAGATCCCGCCCCTTTTACAGTCCCGATATTTTCGGAATTGAATTTCACATAACTGGAATTTTCGGGATCGATATATTGTTTTTCATTTTTAAAAAAATACTGCATAACACAAAACCCAACTAGTTAACCTGTTAATCGAAATGAGATTCATCATAACCAAAACTCTTACCTCCAGTAAAATTAATTGTGGAAGCAGTTTCTTGTTCTACTGCAAATGTATGCACGGCTGATGCTGCTTTTAAGTTTCTTTTAAACGATTAAATGACAATGCCTTTATTGAGGCTTGTAAATTGAAAAATCATTTGCAAGAGGGTTGTAACATCGCCTACAAAAAGAGTTGAGTGCCGTTTTTAAATATTAACAGAACCTTAAAATGACGATGAAAAATGGTATAAGTTTTTATTCCCCAATAAAATGTTTATAAAAACTACGTTTCTCCCAACATCAATTAAGCCCGACCGCGCTTTTTCGTCGGCTGCATATATGTTTTGTTAATAATCCCGGGACTATGTATTGTTAATAATCCTGGGACTCCGAAATTGTCTGTGTTCAGTGCCGGAATCTCGGGATTAGAAATAAGAGCCGGTATTATATCCCCTAAGTAAGACATTTGAACACGCCTCATTTAAAATGATATTACACATTGAAACTACAACGACATAGTATAAACAAGCTATAAAAATTAAATGTGTGATTATCTGTCGCGTGTAGAAAATATCCATATCGGCACACCGATATAATTAAATACTTAAAATATAGCTAGCTACTTTTAATTTTTACATAAGGTTCAAATTTTTGTAATCAGCTAGCCGAGTAACTGCGACTAACAGAAATAATAATAATCATTAATCCATTCCTGGAGGAAGCGGTTCCGTTGATGATACCTTTTCTGTTATCTGGAAATAATTTTAATAATGATTATACACTTGCAATGTGGCTGGATTCATGATAATTAAGGATCAATAACAAAGTCGAGAGTGATAAAATTAGGCACTTAGAATTCGAAGAGACTATCTGTAATATTAAATGTCTTGTAATAATGCACTCTAACAGGTGTTGGCAGAATGACCAGCGCTGTAGTAAACCAATGCCTACTCTTTGGCACATTAATGTTAATTTTAAGTTATTGTGAAAATTTTTGTACTACTTTACTCTATTTTTTAACTTAATTGTTACTTTTGATGTTGTTTGTGTTGTGCCTTGCACAACAACAAGTTATGTATCTATCGAATAAACATATGTATTTCCTTTCTGCGGATAAGTTTTTTTCTACAGCCCACAGTTCTTTCTATATGTCCCACGGTTGGGCACGGGCCTCCACATTTATAGAGGAATGAACGTTAACTCACCACGCTTGTACACGACGGATTATACCTGTAATATCTGCAGGCAATACATATATTAATCTGGATTCAGGAGCCGAACCTGCGGTCAAGTACACCGAGGGCAGTAGCTTCGACACTGAGCCAATTAGATCGTTTTACAATGTACATACGACACGACATTTCATATAACATTATACTTATAAGTAGTTTTTATAGACCGATCAAAATGTGAAGTTTGAAAAACCGTCAATGAGTAGTCAGTAGCATAGAAGGTGCAGTAATGGACCATTGTTTATATAACAATCCAAATTTATTTATTTATAGAAGAAAAAATTAAATCTACTGTTTTATTAATTAAATGGAATTTTTTCTAACATAAACAGGATAAGTAAAAAATAATTGCTTACATTAAGCGACATTCTGGTTGTATTTAATTTGCTTTTAAGGTACATCAACATTTTACAAGTGATGGGATTCTTTGATTTATGTGATGACACACAGAACTTGTTTTCATTGTTTTTAAATAAAAATAAGGAATTCTTGTATTTGTATTAACTCTTCTGATGTTATCTCCGATGTTTTTCATCAATATAGATGTAGGGTTATAAGTGATACTTATTATCATATGAGCCAAAACTTTACATAAATTATTTATTACTAGCTGACCCAACAGACTGTCCTGTCTTAGCAATGATTAATCATTTCAAACCTTTATTAATTTAAAAAAAAGGTATTTCAAAAACATAGTGTCTATATGTAATATGTCAAAATGTTGCGCGAAGTTCAAAGCGAACTGTCAAACGCGGAAGTCCATAGCGACCTGTCAAATGCGCAGTTTCAATAGTCATTATATTTATTTTCTGAATTTTTTCAAGTTTCTGCGCGATGTTCTAATTTTTTATGCTATAAGAACCATCTACAAAGTATTAGGATACTTATAAAAATAGATGAATGAAATCCGTAAAGTCGTTTTCGAGTTATGGCGTGACCATGGGAAATAGAGATCCATTTTTATATATATTTATATAGATGCGTAGAAATCTTACTTGTAAAATATGACACAGTGAAGGTGGTAACGATGGCAGCGCTTGAAGTGGTAACGAGCGAAGCAAATCACCGGGGTTCGAACAAAAGCGCTCACAACACTTAATCCAACCCTCCCATGCAACTTTATTCGTCCAAATCTACCGACAAAAATAATTTTATTATTAAAAATCCTTACAATATTATAATCATTATTATATTTTCCTTTTTTTACATTATTATATAAGAAATGACATACATAAACTTAAATTAAATTTTTCTGTACACCGTCGTAATGAGGTGTATGTATAGTGGGTGCGTGTGCGCATATTGTGGGTAGTGTAAGTGTATTGTGTCAACCACCGTCCGCCGCTCGCGACGGCGTACTGTACATACTAATAAATGCACTAAGATGTAGTTGGAGTTTACGAATTAATGATTTTAGTTGGGTGTTCAAATTAAAACTAAAGAAAATTAAAAATTTTGAATATCAATTTTAATAAAAAGGCAAATGAGCAAACGAATCATCGGATGGCATCCGCAATACCAATGGCTGTAGTACCATTGCCTATGTGTTGCGTATGGTGAGGAAGTCAATAACGTAAGCGGAAGATGAATTTAATGGGAGAAGTAAGAGGATGTAATTAGGAGAGGAAGAAGGAAATAAAGATAGGAAAAAATAAGGCCACCGGATCCCTACGCACACCGTACGAAACTACGAAACCGTGTGAACACGTTAATTCTGTAAGAGTGTGATCCTTCCGCATCGAGCTGTGCTACCAAAGCTTTAAAACTATTCATTACAAATGTTGTAATAGTTTATAGTATGAGATATATTAGGTGCGCAACTAAGTTCTCGCTGTTTTTTTTTTTATAAAAATGCAACTTAATTGTGCAAAAATGTTTACATATATATTATTCAAAGTATTGCCCATCGCTAGCTACAATTTATGCCCATCTTTCTGGCAGAGCTCGAATACCGTTACAATACAATGTTTGTCTTTGGAGGCTATCCACAAATAAAGCCATTTTTCAATGTCTTGGTGGTGGAACTGCTGATTAGCCAGATCTTGTGCCATAGAACGAAACAAGTAATAATCGGACGGCGCAATATGTGGGGAATATGGCGGGTGGAGTAGGACTTCTCATTTGAGCGTTTCCATCTAGATTTCGACGTTGTCATGCAATAGAATCACTTTCTCATGCCTTTGCTCGTATTGTTGCCGTTTTTCGCGCAGTGCTCGGCTCAGTCGCATCAATTGAAATCTATACCGTTCCCCAGTGATGGTTACGTTTGATTTCAACAGCTCATAAAAACAATACCCACTTGATCATACCTTTACACAGCATAACCTAAATAGCATGTTTATTTGGCCGAGCCGACGACGTAGAAGTATGATGATACTTTAGATTACTGTAATAAATCCATTTTTCTTCACCTGTCACGATACGATGAAGGTAACCCTTCTTTTTGCCGCTGGAAAAGTTGTTCATTGGCGAAAAAACGACGCTCAACGTCCCTTGGCTTGTTTTGTGTTGTTGTTTTTGGCCTTCCTTCGCACGGACAGTCGTCAATATCGAAATCACTGTCTTTAAAGTTATGGAACGAATCGCGGAACATTGTTTCACTTAGAGCAGAATTTCCATAATTAATTAATTCGCGATGCGCTTCAACCGCCAAAAGGAAATGTTTCACCCCTCTGTCTGGATGAATAGCGATCCAGTACGGTGCGATTTTCCCTAATCTTTATTCCATGCACCAACCACTACGCTACGGAGCTTTCATGAAGTTGAAATATTAAGACAACCCTACTTATATCTTGAAGGCCGGCAACATAACTGTGATGCTTTTGGTGTTGCAGATGTGTATGGGCAACGTTAATTGCTTTCCATCAGGTGTTACCCTTGTTCGTTTGCTTCCCTATTCCCTTAAAAACCTTGTATGGGACGCTTGCTAGACGGAACGACGACCTGCGCAAGGCGGTTGGCAGAGACTGGTAGCATGTAGCCGAAGATCGGGCTAGGTGGCGTACTTTGGGTAAGGCCTATGTCCAGCAGTGGACTGCCATGGGCTGATAATGATTTATCATTATAAAATGTTTCTAACCTTCTTTTCAATCAGACGCCGCAGTATATTTTGAGCCAAGGGCTCCAGGCTAGGGTACAACGAAAGTGCTTGCAATAGACTACGCATTAGTAGAACTGGAATCTCTTCTTCCTCCAATAAACGTTCTAGAACATCTGAAATTACCTGAAACATAAGAAGTACATAACATCTCAAATAAAGTATTTACCTTATAGTAATTAGAAAATTATTTTTATTTATTGTGCTTAGATCATTCAAAATAGCAAGTGTCTAATGAAAAATACGTAACGAACTTTGCGATGATAACAAATATTTACTGTACTATAGCAAATAAAAATTTATATCTGCCCTTTTCTCTCTCTTGAAATCAACAATATTTTTGCCTTTTCTCAAAATTGACTTGTCCCAACTTCAATTAGCTTTTCCCAGACAGAGGTATAGATATATCACTATTTGTGGCAAATCTAAATCTTTAATGCATAAGGAATCTTGAATAAGATCTTTCTTCTTTCTTATTCGGAATTCAAAACATTATAAGTTTCATTAGATCTTGTAATTCTAAATAAGTTTCTAATATTTTTATGTATCTTTTTATAATGAGTATTATTAATTCTAAAGAAAACATATGTCTCTTAAGAAAACTAATATATAATATGTGCACAGAGTACAAAAAGATATACAAAGGAATGCAACGAGGATGAAATAAAATTAATTAAAAGAAAACATTATGAGTTACTTACTTCTTTCGTATAGACAGTTTTTGCCGCAAAGCATGAAGCAGTTGCCTTAATCACGTACTTGACATCTGCCATGTTGGTATCAATAAGATGAAGAGCCACTAGCAATTCCTCAGGGGAAACTGTAAACACACAGTTGATATTGAATATCATCCCTTAACAAACGAGAGCATTTTTTCAGAATAATGACTGGCACGGATTTTTAACACATTCCCATCGGAAAACGATATTTCTCGTTTTTAAAATAATTAACCCATTGCGTTGTGTAAAATAAAAAATGCGTAATGCGTAAAATACTTAAATATGTAATACGCAATTTTCAGATAAAGTATTAAGAAAAAAAAATAATGAAAATCCTGATTCATTTCGACTTCAAAAATTATGTATCAATCGTTTTCATCTATGTTATGTATCGTTTAATATTATGTAAAATACGATTAAACGAGCGTTCACTTTTGATGTCTAAGACTGACTCATAATATGAATAATAACCGCAGTTTCAATCCACACCATGAATTATTTTGATTTCATAAAAATACCTGGACGGCTAGGTGGCGCGCCTTGAGCAGCCCGCGGCAGTCCACTGCTGGACATAGGCCTCAGTCTAGGAGCAGCAGTGGAGTGCCGCGGGCTGATATTGATAAATTGATTGATAAGCAAATGTTGACAATGTAATAACGTAAAAAAAAATAATGTCATGTAAATAATTCTGGTGCGCACATATAAATTAAACTTATTTTGTTTTGATTATTTGCATTTCTTGATTTAAATATTTTACTATATATATTAATATTTTTAAGTATTGCTACTGCTACAATTACATTTCATTATAAAAACCTTGATTTATTCCTTTAATATTAACTTATTAATTTATTACATACCAGGGGAACATTCCTCATTTGGATTTTGCAAGCCCAGCAGCTTATTCAACACTTCCTTAACGACATTTGGGTTTAATGTTATTAATTTGGGTAAAGCAGCTAAAATCTGAAAAGAATATTATTTTTTCATATAATGGTAAATTGTTTAAACTAATAGATAATAATATTATATAACACAATTAAAGAGAATCAGAATATAATCCGAACAATAGGAACAACCGACGTCGCGTTATCGACATCAATATAATAACAGTCCACTGAACTAACAGTGTGCATTAGCCTCCCATACAATTGAGGGGTTTAGCCTCAATCTGCACGTCTGATGAGCGGATTGGGGAACGTACATTGGTTTTTATTCTCAGGTAGACGTTGTTTATCGTAAGCCTCTCGTAAACGTGCAGTTTATACTCGGAAAATGTCAATGTAAAATCACGCCACCAGGTTCAACACACATATTGATGAGATTTCAAAGCAAAGTTATAACCAAAAACATGTCACATGCCTTATGTATTGTATATATATTAAATTTATAAACCGTTTATCTAAAACATTTGTATGTATAGAAAACATTTGGCGTTACCCCATAGTAGTGATTTCATTAATCCATTTTCTATAAAAAATATGTTATATGAATTAACACAGTTATGACATTAATACATTTTTATATAACAATATATTGTGGTGACCAATAACACATTTTAACATTAAAACCTTTAAACAAAACTTACCTCCTTTTTATTGAGTCCAGTGAGAACAGGAATAAGGAAGCGAACATCCGATACACGTGTAGCGTAAAGTTGGCGAACGCGAGACACCAACTCTTTCGAAGGTGGCGCTATAAAAAAATGTAATAAATTTAAATGATTTAATAATGTTCTTCACATTTTACTCAGCTTACATATACGCTCCTACATAGCGGACGTCGTGAATGTGTCGCATATACCACCACGCATCATTTTAGTTCAAAGACACCTCCACGCTGAAGGCTATATCAATTGTACTAGTGTGTGGGTTCCGCATGATTTGAATAAGCGCTAGTTGATGCAACGTATGCTTGTTTGTGATCACTCTTAAAAGAACCAGGAAGAACCATTTCTTCAGAATATGATCACGGGCGACGAAAAATGGATACTATAGAACAATGTACCATAGACCTTGATCTAAAAAAGATAGTGCTCCTCAGACATCGCCCAAGATTAGTTCGAAGTTTAGTGGGATGTAAAGGACGTAGTCTACTATGAGCTGCTATCGAATAATCAGACTATCAACTCAGTAAAATATTGTGAGCAACTTGACAGTCTGAAGACAACTCTTTCACAAAAACGACCAGTATTATTTCGTAGACGACGAATACGTTTTCACCATGACAATGCGCGACCACATACATCTGTAACCACCGTACAGAAGTTGGTAGGGTTTTCATGGGGTATTCTACCTCACCCTTCTACCATTAATCCGACTACCATTTATTCCGCTAACTACAAAATTATCTTAACGGAAAAAGAATTAGCATCTTTGAACGACATAAAAATTCACAGGTACATTTTACGTGTTCTTAGATCACATTTTTTTATATATGACGACGCTTCAGCGCCGAAAGTGATTTATCTTTGTCAACAACAAAGAACACCTTAGTTATCGACAAAGCGTGTGTTATCTGTGCCGGAAACAAAGAGTCTTTGGTCTTTTGTGCGCCCCTCTAGCGGAGCGTCGTATATATGGACGTGGGGCGGTCATATTCGACACGGTTCGAATTGAGGTGCCGCCAGCGCACCGTGTCTGCGACGAACCGCTAAGTGTTCGATTCAATAAGTGATTTGTGTATAAAGTGTTTTATATCTAAATTTAAAATTTATTTAATAAAAATTTATATTGTCAGTGAGTGTATCATTGAGTTCGATTCCCATCGCCACGCCCACGATTATCAGAATGAATACTTCTGAAGGCCCTTATGCGTTAACATATATATTTATCATTTAAAAATCGTATTAGTGGTTCTCGGGATTTTTTCATGAGATCAAAAAGTTTGGTGAACGAACAAAAGATTCTTTTTGTTGCATACCTTTCTCCGTGAGTATGTGTATGAGTTTGGTGAGCAGTGTCTCCGCTCCATAAGGACATTCGTCAAGCAGTTCACGGAAAGCGGGACGCAAGGTATCACAATCGTTATCTTCTGTTTGCGATCTTGGAATTGGTGCAGCCGCAATAGTACGCAATGTACCTTCAGCAAAGCGTAACACAGCGCGCTTCCCATCCGAACCGGCTAACCCATACACACGTGCCACTTCGATTATTAATTCTGTGAAAACATATAGAAATAAATATAATATTACACTTTTAACATTATTTATTTTTTAATATATGTTATATATACTGATCGCAATTTGCGTTTGGTACAAAAATATTAGGCACCTTACAATCTATTACGTTACACTTGTGTGGGGCCAAAATAAGTAAGACTGATTGTGTTGTTTAATTTCATATATTGCCTGAAAATTTCACAGCACAGGCTGTTTGGTTATGGAATTTGTTGCCGGTGGAGGTGAGACAAGCGAAATCTTTCACGATTTTCAAAAAGCTTGTCAAAAACCTATCTTTATAAATATCTATGTATTCATTTATTATTTATGGTTAACTCATACTTATATATACTTCTATTTTTGTTTATGGCTATTAACTTTGTTTATTCATAATTTTTTTCAGTCATCCTGACGACATTGCGTCACTAATCTACATCAAATTATCTTTTTAATACCCTGTCAATCTTATGGTATATAAATATTACAATCAATAATTGTATAACTTTGTTTTTGATATACAATAAACAATATATCTATCTATAACATTAGTATTTAGTGGGTACAATCCTTTCATTTAATCACAGCAACTATATAATGATTTGTTGAATTAAAATAAACACATAACAGATACATAAAACAAAATTAAAATACATACCCTCATTTTCTGGCAGTAAAGCTAATACAAGGTTCAGGCACTGTTTGTACAGATCATCAGTCCAAACTCTATAATGACGCGAACTGCGCACTTCTGGTGGTGGAGTTGAGAGTGAAATAAAACCCAGATATAACAAAGCTTGTTTCTCAATTACGCGCTTGGCTGCTTCGGTACTTTGATGATAGATCTTTATAGAAGACTTGAGAGCCGTGTCACGAATATGCTCCTTTTCATTCACTGTAGAATTACAAACGTTAATATGATTAATGTTTTATATGAGGTACTCCAATGCATGAGTATATATAAAAAATACTAGCTGACCTGGCAAATATTGTGATGCCATATAAATTATTTCGAGGCATAGGTATAAAAAATAGTTTACTACATATTCTCAGACCTACCAAATATACAACAGAGAAATTTCATAAAAATTAACCAAACCATTTCGGAGGAGTTCGGTAACAAACACTGTGACACAAGATTGTTATATATTAGATAATCATATATTATGATTATGAGAGTTAAATGTATCTTTCTGTATAGAGAAAGTGTAATCTTTATGAAAGTCAATATGATAGAGAAAGTATGTCTTCGTTTTTTAGGCGTACAGATTTATTATATTATAATTATATATATAATTACTCCGGCGTCTGATTGAAAAGAAGGTTAGAAACATTTTATAATGATATATCAATATCAGCACGCGGCAGTCCATTGCTGGACAGGCGCGTGCTAGCCTCACCCAAGGCGTGCCACCTAGCCCGATTTTCGGCTACACGTATCCAGTCTCTACCAGCCGTCTTGCGCAGATCATCGCCCTATCTAGCAGGGGGGCGTCCCCCTATTATTATTAATATATAATAGCGTATTGTATGTTACTATATCTATAATTAAGCTGTGGCTAAAGTAGTTGGCTGCAAAATTATTATTGTTTGTATAAGATTTATTTTCTTAGTATCATGTTATGAGCTACTGTATTTTACCCTAAAGAAAGGGAAAGAATATATATGTATCTCCCATCTTCTACATAATTTTTCCATTTTAAAGTACCATTTTCTGATTATCTGGTCTCCATTTCACAAAAAAACTATTGCTCAAAACATTTTACTATGGATATCTTAAAGTCGTTAGGTCGATAAGTCACATTTAAATCACACAATAACAGGTTGTAAAAATATTGTAAACGCTCATCTTGACTGAACTTGAACTCTCGTCGTGACTATAATATATATAATTATTGAAGCATTTTTAGCTTCAATTATTGTATTTGTGTAATATTCTATATAATTGCTCTATATATGACCTTATTAGGTTTTAATTACCTATTCTATGTAATGTGCCGCTTTTTATACACTATAATTGTGAATAGTTTCTGATAACTACAATAGATTTTTGTGTAGACATCTACCTGGAGTTTCCATATGCAGTAATAATATATCCGTAATACTATACCAAGTATTAGAAATTTAACCTATTTCATTAAGTTTTCATAAAATGCTGCCATACATTGTTGATAGAACATTTAATATTTAGTTAGATATGTCATTTTTTTTCAATACATTTAAAAGAACAATTTAAAAGAACATTTAAAAGAAATTAAATAAAAATACTTACAAACATGACATACAAGTGAAGCAACAAATTTATGAGCTCTTGGAGGCCTCATTAAAGACAGTTCTTCTAATAAGTCCAAAGCTAGATGAGCCATCTTGTCTCTGAATATTAAATTTCTCAAATAATCCACAGCTTCATCAGTAATTAATGGGGACTCTAAATAAATTTTCCTTATAAGTACATCTTTATTACTTTCCATCATAGCATCACCTCTTTCACATATTTGAATTACAGTAGAACATAAAAGTTGGTTGTAATTCTGATCATTTTTTTCGTTGGTATTGTTTACAGTTGCTGGGCTAAGATTATACCCCTGCATAATGGCATATTCTTCATACAACCAAGATAATACGAAATTTATTCTATTAACTGGATCTTCCAGTACATAATTAAGAACCAAATCTCGTATTTCCATTGTGTAACGAGATGCATATGTAGTAATGAATTTTGTCCATATTGGTGCGGCCCCTCCTATTGCACTTTCTTTTTCTGCATATAAAATCCTAGTAACTCCTTTTAATGTTAATTGCCATTTTAGTTCATTAGGTAAGGGGCGCGTTAACTGCTGTAGTTTAAGCATTGTTACTTTTTGCTTTAGTTTTGGTATTGTTGGCGTTGGAGGTGGCACAAGCTTTTCTTTCTCTGAAGCTTTCTTTTCTTCTTTCACATATTTTTGCTTTGTATCCTTCAGTGATTTGCTAACAGTACTTTCATTATCACTATCAGTTACAACACATTCTTGTAACTTGGCTACAGCATTTTTTAATGTAGATCTACTTTCCTTATCCTGAATTGTAGGTACCTTTATAGCAATTTCTGATAAATTTTGAGGGGCAGAAGTTATAGGTATTTCTTTGATCAAGGCCAGCAACGTTTTGGCCAGGTGTCTCTTTTGCGCTTTTATACTTGAATGGGTGGATTTGTATGTAGCAATGAAATTACTAGGGATTTGACTTGGAATATTTGAATTTAAAAATGTTGTTGTGATCAAACTTACAACATTGTCTACACGATTCAAACCTTCAAATAGTATATCTTCAGTTACATTTGCTTTCGTTATAACTTTTTGCTCTGTATTGTCAGAATTAAAATCGCTTGGATTATTACTCTCATTGCTATGAATATTTCTTTGAGGTGAATCTATTCTAATGCGTTTTGCCGGAATGTCTACATTCCTAATTTCACTAAACCGTTTATTTCTCAGATTTTTTGGCATATATCTATTTATTTCTTGAGGTGTCATGCCAATGGCTACTAATAACTGTGTTAAATGTGGAATCATTTCATTTGAAGACGGATGCTTTATGAGGCTTAAAAGTTGCATTTTCAAATGTTTCCGGACAGAGTGAACTTGTGATTTTGATAGTGTTGGAGGAAGTGCTCGTGTAGCAAGTCACTGAAGGATACAAAGCAAAAATATGTGAAAGAAGAAAAGAAAGCTTCAGAGAAAGAAAAGCTTGTGCCACCTCCAACGCCAACAATACCAAAACTAAAGCAAAAAGTAACAATGCTTAAACTACAGCAGTTAACGCGCCCCTTACCTAATGAACTAAAATGGCAATTAACATTAAAAGGAGTTACTAGGATTTTATATGCAGAAAAAGAAAGTGCAATAGGAGGGGCCGCACCAATATGGACAAAATTCATTACTACATATGCATCTCGTTACACAATGGAAATACGAGATTTGGTTCTTAATTATGTACTGGAAGATCCAGTTAATAGAATAAATTTCGTATTATCTTGGTTGTATGAAGAATATGCCATTATGCAGGGGTATAATCTTAGCCCAGCAACTGTAAACAATACCAACGAAAAAAATGATCAGAATTACAACCAACTTTTATGTTCTACTGTAATTCAAATATGTGAAAGAGGTGATGCTATGATGGAAAGTAATAAAGATGTACTTATAAGGAAAATTTATTTAGAGTCCCCATTAATTACTGATGAAGCTGTGGATTATTTGAGAAATTTAATATTCAGAGACAAGATGGCTCATCTAGCTTTGGACTTATTAGAAGAACTGTCTTTAATGAGGCCTCCAAGAGCTCATAAATTTGTTGCTTCACTTGTATGTCATGTTTGTAAGTATTTTTATTTAATTTCTTTTAAATGTTCTTTTAAATTGTTCTTTTAAATGTATTGAAAAAAAATGACATATCTAACTAAATATTAAATGTTCTATCAACAATGTATGGCAGCATTTTATGAAAACTTAATGAAATAGGTTAAATTTCTAATACTTGGTATAGTATTACGGATATATTATTACTGCATATGGAAACTCCAGGTAGATGTCTACACAAAAATCTATTGTAGTTATCAGAAACTATTCACAATTATAGTGTATAAAAAGCGGCACATTACATAGAATAGGTAATTAAAACCTAATAAGGTCATATATAGAGCAATTATATAGAATATTACACAAATACAATAATTGAAGCTAAAAATGCTTCAATAATTATATATATTATAGTCACGACGAGAGTTCAAGTTCAGTCAAGATGAGCGTTTACAATATTTTTACAACCTGTTATTGTGTGATTTAAATGTGACTTATCGACCTAACGACTTTAAGATATCCATAGTAAAATGTTTTGAGCAATAGTTTTTTTGTGAAATGGAGACCAGATAATCAGAAAATGGTACTTTAAAATGGAAAAATTATGTAGAAGATGGGAGATACATATATATTCTTTCCCTTTCTTTAGGGTAAAATACAGTAGCTCATAACATGATACTAAGAAAATAAATCTTATACAAACAATAATAATTTTGCAGCCAACTACTTTAGCCACAGCTTAATTATAGATATAGTAACATACAATACGCTATTATATATTAATAATAATAGGGGGACGCCCCCCTGCTAGATAGGGCGATGATCTGCGCAAGACGGCTGGTAGAGACTGGATACGTGTAGCCGAAAATCGGGCTAGGTGGCACGCCTTGGGTGAGGCTAGCACGCGCCTGTCCAGCAATGGACTGCCGCGTGCTGATATTGATATATCATTATAAAATGTTTCTAACCTTCTTTTCAATCAGACGCCGGAGTAATTATATATATAATTATAATATAATAAATCTGTACGCCTAAAAAACGAAGACATACTTTCTCTATCATATTGACTTTCATAAAGATTACACTTTCTCTATACAGAAAGATACATTTAACTCTCATAATCATAATATATGATTATCTAATATATAACAATCTTGTGTCACAGTGTTTGTTACCGAACTCCTCCGAAATGGTTTGGTTAATTTTTATGAAATTTCTCTGTTGTATATTTGGTAGGTCTGAGAATATGTAGTAAACTATTTTTTATACCTATGCCTCGAAATAATTTATATGGCATCACAATATTTGCCAGGTCAGCTAGTATTTTTTATATATACTCATGCATTGGAGTACCTCATATAAAACATTAATCATATTAACGTTTGTAATTCTACAGTGAATGAAAAGGAGCATATTCGTGACACGGCTCTCAAGTCTTCTATAAAGATCTATCATCAAAGTACCGAAGCAGCCAAGCGCGTAATTGAGAAACAAGCTTTGTTATATCTGGGTTTTATTTCACTCTCAACTCCACCACCAGAAGTGCGCAGTTCGCGTCATTATAGAGTTTGGACTGATGATCTGTACAAACAGTGCCTGAACCTTGTATTAGCTTTACTGCCAGAAAATGAGGGTATGTATTTTAATTTTGTTTTATGTATCTGTTATGTGTTTATTTTAATTCAACAAATCATTATATAGTTGCTGTGATTAAATGAAAGGATTGTACCCACTAAATACTAATGTTATAGATAGATATATTGTTTATTGTATATCAAAAACAAAGTTATACAATTATTGATTGTAATATTTATATACCATAAGATTGACAGGGTATTAAAAAGATAATTTGATGTAGATTAGTGACGCAATGTCGTCAGGATGACTGAAAAAAATTATGAATAAACAAAGTTAATAGCCATAAACAAAAATAGAAGTATATATAAGTATGAGTTAACCATAAATAATAAATGAATACATAGATATTTATAAAGATAGGTTTTTGACAAGCTTTTTGAAAATCGTGAAAGATTTCGCTTGTCTCACCTCCACCGGCAACAAATTCCATAACCAAACAGCCTGTGCTGTGAAATTTTCAGGCAATATATGAAATTAAACAACACAATCAGTCTTACTTATTTTGGCCCCACACAAGTGTAACGTAATAGATTGTAAGGTGCCTAATATTTTTGTACCAAACGCAAATTGCGATCAGTATATATAACATATATTAAAAAATAAATAATGTTAAAAGTGTAATATTATATTTATTTCTATATGTTTTCACAGAATTAATAATCGAAGTGGCACGTGTGTATGGGTTAGCCGGTTCGGATGGGAAGCGCGCTGTGTTACGCTTTGCTGAAGGTACATTGCGTACTATTGCGGCTGCACCAATTCCAAGATCGCAAACAGAAGATAACGATTGTGATACCTTGCGTCCCGCTTTCCGTGAACTGCTTGACGAATGTCCTTATGGAGCGGAGACACTGCTCACCAAACTCATACACATACTCACGGAGAAAGGTATGCAACAAAAAGAATCTTTTGTTCGTTCACCAAACTTTTTGATCTCATGAAAAAATCCCGAGAACCACTAATACGATTTTTAAATGATAAATATATATGTTAACGCATAAGGGCCTTCAGAAGTATTCATTCTGATAATCGTGGGCGTGGCGATGGGAATCGAACTCAATGATACACTCACTGACAATATAAATTTTTATTAAATAAATTTTAAATTTAGATATAAAACACTTTATACACAAATCACTTATTGAATCGAACACTTAGCGGTTCGTCGCAGACACGGTGCGCTGGCGGCACCTCAATTCGAACCGTGTCGAATATGACCGCCCCACGTCCATATATACGACGCTCCGCTAGAGGGGCGCACAAAAGACCAAAGACTCTTTGTTTCCGGCACAGATAACACACGCTTTGTCGATAACTAAGGTGTTCTTTGTTGTTGACAAAGATAAATCACTTTCGGCGCTGAAGCGTCGTCATATATAAAAAAATGTGATCTAAGAACACGTAAAATGTACCTGTGAATTTTTATGTCGTTCAAAGATGCTAATTCTTTTTCCGTTAAGATAATTTTGTAGTTAGCGGAATAAATGGTAGTCGGATTAATGGTAGAAGGGTGAGGTAGAATACCCCATGAAAACCCTACCAACTTCTGTACGGTGGTTACAGATGTATGTGGTCGCGCATTGTCATGGTGAAAACCCCCCCCCCCCCCCCCCCCCCCCCCCCCCCCCCCCCCCCCCCCCCCCCCCCCCCCCCCCCCCCCCCCCCCCCCCCCCCCCCCCCCCCCCCCCCCCCCCCCCCCCCCCCCCCCCCCCCCCCCCCCCCCCCCCCCCCCCCCCCCCCCCCCCCCCCCCCCCCCCCCCCCCCCCCCCCCCCCCCCCCCCCCCCCCCCCCCCCCCCCCCCCCCCCCCCCCCCCCCCCCCCCCCCCCCCCCCCCCCCCCCCCCCCCCCCCCCCCCCCCCCCCCCCCCCCCCCCCCCCCCCCCCCCCCCCCCCCCCCCCCCCCCCCCCCCCCCCCCCCCCCCCCCCCCCCCCCCCCCCCCCCCCCCCCCCCCCCCCCCCCCCCCCCCCCCCCCCCCCCCCCCCCCCCCCCCCCCCCCCCCCCCCCCCCCCCCCCCCCCCCCCCCCCCCCCCCCCCCCCCCCCCCCCCCCCCCCCCCCCCCCCCCCCCCCCCCCCCCCCCCCCCCCCCCCCCCCCCCCCCCCCCCCCCCCCCCCCCCCCCCCCCCCCC
>JASFAT010004695.1:0-25070 GCA_031353405.1 Baronia brevicornis
ATTTTAGAATATGATCAATCTAAGGAATGAGATTAATATATTATAATCAGTTCGACAACTTAATATATATAACTCATTCCTGGCTTTTTATAAACATTATAAAAGTTTTTAATCATTTTATGTATGTAATTTGAGGATTTTTAATAAAGAATTAAAAAAAATAATACTTCTTTCATTTAAACTCCAATTTAATAAAATATTCATACAATTCAACAGAACATATGAATTTAAATAACTTTGTTACAGGTCTATATATTTTCTAAAGATCAGTTAAGAAAATGTTATACATAACTACTAGAAACTACTAATAAAATTTAGAAAATAATCACTATAACATAACAAATGGTAATCGTCCATACGATATAAATTGATGCAGATTTAATATTATATTTTCAAATAAATCTCTTCGAACTTGTTAATGAATTTTATTGAGTATATGACAAAATATTATGTTGGTGTTACTGATTTAATTTAGACAGCGATAAATGGCAGTGATATTGCGGTGACCTTCAATATACTGGGAATCGATAAACACGGGAATAACGCAACGATAAATGGGTACGTTTTGTTTTTATTGATGTGACTGTTTTCCCCAAAATAAATATTTAATTTATATAAGAAAATAAACAAGCGTATTATTCGATGGAAATCATCAACACTCCTCATCTGGACGAATGGCGATCCAGTATATTGCATTTTTCCCAAAAAATTATTTCACGCACCACCGCTGTATGAAACAAGCTACCTACAGCGATATTTCCGAACCGATACGACATTAGAACCTTCAAATAACAAACTTACATATATTATCATATCTGGCAACGCATTTGTAATACCTATGGTGTTGCAGATGTTTATGGGTCGCTTCAATTGCTTTCATCTTTTCAGAATCCGTAAACATCTATAATACTAGATGCACTATAAGAGCGTCATTGACCTTTGAGACATACAAATTGTATCTATATCGGTATAGTATCGGTTCAAAAATATTACTGAAGGTAACTGATTCCCTAGTTTGATGGCGTCTGAAAAGAAGTTTTAAAAACATACGTACGGGATCGCAACTCTTCCAGATGTCTCTTAACAAAGCTTTTTGTGGCGAGATTTGCGGTATTGGAATTCAGTTTTTGAAAATCTGATTGAATTAGATTCCTTAACTGTTTTTCGAAGGGTTTCGTTCATTTAAAGTTTAGGTTTCAGCTTAAACATCTATAACATATACCTGCTATATGTCACAACAATATAATCTATCTAAGGCGCTACTGGTTTTCGTTGTTGACATGTTAAAACTGTATTTGATGTATGTTATTTAATTTATAATTAATGTAATTAATGTAAGGTAATATGTGATATGAGAACAGGGTAGTCCGCTTTCCATGCTGGACGTAAGACGAAGAAATGACTCGGCGCACCAAGTCATCTGAGTGTTAACTTGCCTCGATTTTAGCTTCTCTCATGTTATTTTTCGAGAAAATAGCAACTCTTCTATTTAAATGGTCTAATCAGCGCAAATGATCAAGATTCTCAGATTTAATGTCATTTGACTCATTAAATACGTTGTAAAAATTTTGGACTCTATCTTGATAACCAGTAATTTTCTTCTTCCAGCACAGCGCAAAAAAGATTTAAGTTATATTAAAGATGCAGTTTACTCTTTTCGTAAGGTACGATTAATTGCTTTAAGGAAGACATTCAATAATAGGATTCATTATGACGAATTTTAATATACCTAATTTGTTAAAAATGACGGTGACGTGGTTCGCCACCCGTCACGGCCTGATTTCCACGAGGGCGAGAAGCGCCTAAAGGAGAGCCGTTATGCTACGATGAATGTGAGAGGAAAGATGGATGAAAAGAAGGATGAGTGTGAAGAAAGCAAGGGAGATGTACCGGGATCGTAGCGGATGGAGATCTGTGGTCTCTGCCTACGCCTACGGGAAACAGGCGTGACGATATGTATGTATGTATGTATTTATACAATAATAGGCAATCGACAACGGAATCCTGCGCATAATCTAATTGCAAATTTCAATTAATCATCAAACGTACTCGTGCATATAAATAGTATTAGCGGAAAAAAGCCTTCTATTTCCTGAAGAATTAAGAACTTAAAAATGTTTAAAATGAAAATTTATGCAATATCATGCATTTCGACATTAGAAGTTTTTTAGTAAAGATAAATTTGATAATTTATTACTCTTCCTAATTTCAACAAATTTCATTCAGCAGTTTCAGGGTAAGATATTGAAAATAAACACTCATATGGAAGACAGAGTTACTTAAGGTGCGATAATTACCTTTTGAATTCGTTTAATACCTACATATTTGTTTGTTAAAAAGTTTTTAATTATTCTAATTGTTAATGACATATATATGTACATATTACATATTTTTCTTTATACGACTGTAATTCATTATTTGTGCCAAAATGAATAAGAAAAATTTCTATTATATAATTTAGACGCTCAATGTAATCAAAATCTCAAAGTCTATTTACATATTTTTTTAATTATAGTATACTTGTAAAAATATACGTATTTAAACACGAGTATTATAAAGAATATCCAGCAGTTCCAACCCTCTGAAGACTAAAAAGCGAGCACGGCTTTTACAGGTAAGCTTCCTGTAGATATTTAAAGACATCAACGGCTTACCATAGATAATTTTAATTATATTCTCAAAAAAAAAATCTTACTTAAGTATCTTATCTTCTTCTCTAATATAATCTTACTTAAGTATAAAATTATCACTATATTTGACCTTTGAACAAAAGTAGAATTATAAATTTGACCTTCACTTGTAAAAATGCGATACCACGAACAAGTCGTTACATATATCTACTTTGTTCTCTAATGTCGCATTTCCGGGAACGTGGTCAGCAAATAAGACAATTGTGTCAAGTCCCAGGAGCACATTTGCTTTGGTTAAATCACACGTGGTAGGCCACCTGTAAAATTAACATAAGCAGTATCTTTTAAGAAGTAAAATAAACATTGTTTTATTCATTTTAATTAGAAAACTAAGTTGTTTTCCTATATTAAATCATGCTTGTCGAAATACCGGACTGTAAGCGTTGTTGCTGTTTTATCCCTCTTCGATATGGTATAATTGTATTTGGTTATATCAATTTGGTATGTTTCGTTTTGTATATCTTTTATAAATGGCTTTTATTTACGGTTGGATTCAACTAGCATGCTTATCGTATAAAAGATATTTTCAATCATTAAGTAAAACGAATGTGTTTAGCAATATATGCATTTGAAAGTTTTAATAATTAATCTTTTTAATTATAATCTAGGCAAAAAAATAATTTTACTACAAATTTATATCTGTTTAATTTCTGAATAAATGATGACACTGGCGTTAAAACGTTTATTTCGCCGTTTCTTCTCCTTTCAAAGTAACCTCATTATAAAACGTTGGTAGAAGCTTGATTAATGGCGGACTGACGTTTGAGAAACTAAATGATAATCATTCTTATGTCGAAAAATGAAATTAGAATTTGATTTTGCGAAACATATAGTTCAGTTGTTTTAATTTCAAATGGGTTTATTAATTTCGAATTCAATTCATGAAAAATATCACAAACTGAAATAACTTTTATTTTTTTATGGTATTAAATACAGTAGTCATAATTTTTTTACAGGCATTTTCTCTGCTGGTCCTAGGGTTTGAATCGTGGTTGAGTGTCGAAGACTTGTCCTCCTTGCACACCATGCTATTATACCGTGGTATGTCTTTCTATTCGCAAGTATGGTTCGCCGTGGTTTTATATTCGATGGAAGTTATATTCAACATTATACTACTCATAGGAGCTCATATGGTTTGTATGGGGTTGTAAATTATATGTATGTATAGATAAAGATAAATTGTATGATAATAACCCTATATTAGTCAATTGCAGAGAGTCTTTAAATGTGTAACAAAAACGAAAACGAGCAAGCGCGTCGCCTGATAGAAAGCAATCAACGCCACCATAATAATAGAGCGTTTTCCTTTATTTTGTTCTTCCTTTAACATGTGAATAATGTGAAGATAAGAAAAAAAAGAGAATCTTTAACCCCTGATAGGTTTCCAAGTTTCCTTAGGAAACCAAACCCCCCAGTTTCCTTAGGAATGTAATGCAGTGTTCTTAGTATTTGTAGATGATCATGGGTACCAGTTGTTGCTCACCATGAAGTGACCTATATGATCGTTAACCCGTCTTCTCCATTAAAAAAATATCACTTAACATTTCTAAATTATACCGTACCGTAGTACACAATGCCCACATAAATAATAGTTTTTATTACTTAATTAACATTACAATTTTCATAAACACTGAAAAATGTCAGTTGTTGCATTGTTTTTTCTTTTGACTCTCTATTGCATGCTTATACAAAATATTAACTATAAATAAATATAAAAGTAAGTATATAAGCTATGCATAATAGACGATTTTATCATTAAAAAACGATTTTTTATATTATGCTGATGAAGTTAATAAAAATTTAACGAAATAGGACGTACCTTATCGTAGGACATAAAAATATTTAAATTGATATATGTATATATATTATGTAGATTGATATATGTACCTAATAATATGATTGATTATTCTTATTTTAAAGCTGTTGCGAATGATTTGTGTATTATTCATTTTTAATGTTTCAGAAAAATGTTTGTCTGTTGCGTATTTATTTCTACTACGGCATCACGACAACTTTGTTATCATTTGTTATAATAATAGTAGTAAAACACCGTGATTTATTTCAAGACGATATCAGTTTAATAATGGAAGGATCGTTTGTGTTTTGTGCATTTGGTAAGTAATGTTTATATAATATTAAAATTATTTGTTTTGTTTGTCCATTACATTTTCCTAACCCATTTCTGCGATTGCGCTAAAACTTTTTTAATCGCACACTTTCAAAAGTTTTTGGCGTAATGATGAATAAGTTTTAATGAAGTTTAAGGCCAGTTTGTGTCTTCTGTGATGATAACTAATACTTTTTTCTAAAAGGAGCATAGCAACTTACTTATTTATAAATAATATTTACCTTTTATATTGTGCCCTTCAAAATTAGCTGCGAATGTTGTAGAATATATATATATATATATATATATATATATATATATATATATATATATATATATATATATATATATATATATATATATATATATATATATATATATATATATATATATATATATATATATATATATATATACCTACCTTGAAGCTGTAAATGCGATGATCTTTTTGCTGGCTTGTTAAGACCTTTTTCTGCAGTGTGCGAATTCAAGTATTTACTTATGCATTTTGTAACTGTATATTTGAGCCAAAATAATTTAAACTGCAATTATAAATAAACTGTGTTAGTTATTAATTACCTTTATATTGAAGGGAAAGGTAAACAGCAAGCGTGTATTAAATCATAAATTAAATTAAATTAAATATTAAGTGTAAAAATATTAGATGAAGAGGAAATGGCCATTGTTAATTTCTATTTTAAATATTAAGAAAATATAATATGTTGTTTTCTTTTAGGTTTAATTTAAGCTTCACCATCTTCAATTACATTTAGCCAGCAGTAATTAAAAAAATATTAACTTAAATAAAATCGCAATAAGTAATGTGTTCATGATCATTGTTTATACAGGCAATACAGTAATGTCTTTTTCCCCCCGTTTTTTTTTAATGCAGATATCCATATCTTAGTATATTCTATTGGTAGTTATTTTAAAATTATTTATCTGAATGAAATTTAATGAGGTGCCAATTGACTTATTGCGTAATAGGACTGATCCCAATACGCAGAATAACATGTTGTGGTTTATCCTCAATTGATCAGTTAAGTAAACCTGATGAACTGATTGTAGTGTTTACTGTAAATCAATAGGGATGCTTCGAGAATAAGTACCAGTATGTGTAAGGTTAGGATGGGTTTTTTAATTGAAATGTGATTTTGATTATAGAAAACTAGATTTGAAATTATGCATTTTAAGTTGCGTAACGGTGGAATAAATCCATGTTATAAATATTTTTAACCAACACACTTTTTCCATTATTTGTTATTCCTTCGTGTTCATCTACCATAAAGGAAAGTCAAATATGGATTTATTATAGAAAAAATGAGCAAAATTGGCTAGTGATTTTACTTCATTTCCTAATAGAACGAACCTTGCAATAATCATTGCAAAGGTCAACGCGATGATATCTTGATGAATTAGTGGGAATAAAAAAGGAGTCAATCTCGCTTAAGAAGCAAATAATACTTCTTTTTGAACTCAAAAGTGAAGAATCGAAGTTAAAGTAAGAATTTGTACGTGTGTCTTAAAAGTTATACTGGTTTTCCTTCATTCTTTTATAGTTAGTTTTTGCATATTTAGTATATATTGAATATTTAAATAAGAGATGGGTATCTTATAATTTTGTATTATATATGTATATATATATATATATATATATATATATATATATATATATATATATATATATATATATATATATATATACATATAATATACCGTAAAATCTAATGGGTTGTTTCTGTAGACAATCAGTCTTTTTCCCTTTTTTACAATGCAGATGTCAATATTAGAGTATAGTAGAGTCAATATTGGTAGCAATTTCAAAACTATTTATCACTTGAAATTTATTGAGGTGCCAATTGATTTATTGCATAATAGGACTGATCCCTATTCGCAGTGCAACAATGTTGTGGGTTATCCTCAATTGATCAGTTAAGCCAAGAGATTCCCCTGATGAACTGATTGTAGCGTTTACAGTAAAGCAATAGCAATACTTCGAGAATAAGTACTAGTATGTTTAAGGTTGGAGCGCAAAGGCTTTTTTTTAATTTAAAGGCGATTTTCGTTAAAGAAAACTAAATTTGTAATTTTCATATTTGAGTTGGGTAATAGTGGCTTTAGCTCCTGCATTACGCAACTAAAATATGAAAATTTTATTCTTATGCATAAACTATCGTGTTATATTTTTTTTTCTAATGTAACAGACTTTTTTCATAACTTTTTAATTTTTCATGTTTACAATAAAGGCAATTTCAATATTGATTTATAATTGAAAAATGCAAAACCTGCTATAGATTTTACATCGTTTAATAACAGAATAAACTTTGCTTTTTAGGAAAGACTAAACTAGAAAATGAAAAATAAGGATTCCTCGATTTTCTAACACAGAAGTGATAAACGAGTTACTATGCATTCGTGATTTAGGGAGTTATATATTTATAGGTTTTTAAGATTATTTTATAAATCACAAAGTTAATTTTTATCCTTATTTTATATTGAAAATTCACAAAAAAATTTGAATATAATAATTCAGTGCTTTTATTTAAACTTAAATTTGATGCTTATATAAATGACGTAACAGTTTTATATAATTTAAGCGTGACTAAAAGTACTGCTGCACTTTTAGTCACGCTTAAATTAACAGGATCATTCTGAGGTCATTTGCCATCGCCCATATTCCAGCCATTTTAGATCCAAATGACCTGGCTAGAAACGACAGTAATAAACTACAGTGAAAAAAAATTTGGAGACGCCACTTGTATTAGTTACACTGGTTGCAGCTTATATAAGGAGTATAGCAGGATTCATTAATACATAATGTAGATACTAAACAGGAACATTTGATATTTGGAAAATATGAATAAGGAATAAAACGTGAAATAGGACAAAGCACTTAATAGACAATCATTAAAAAGGTTTACCTAACATAAATCTTTATAATAATATAACCTTATCGGCATGAAATTGAAGTTTTGTCGACACCAATCTGTACAAAGTATAGTCTATTTTTAGACTTTTGTACCAGCTGATCGAGAAAACTTCGTCTGTCGTGTTTTAGATGCACCATATGCAGATAGGCATATTAAAGTTGAACATAGTACAAATTTCTCTCTTGTTTTTGTTGAGATGGTGAAACACGATGATTTCTTAACTAGTGTTAAATATTGGATCTACTCCATGTTGATTTGTACAGAAATAAGAATAATTTGTTATTGTAGTCAGTATTAGACAACCTATAGAAAAGCAGAATTAGCAAATGGGGATTTATTTGTATGCTTATGTTGACATAGGTAGCGTCGGGACGGATTTTATAAATCTAAGTAAGCTGAATATCATAGAAGATAAATAAATATAAAAAATATAAGAATTTTAATTTGTTGATGGATTTTATGATCATGATGCATCATCTTTAGATTTTTTTAATAGTTATATAACTTTAATGATTGAATATATTTTCAGTGTTACAGGCATACCTTCTACTGCTAATAAGATCTGAGCTGAAAAAATTACGCCAGAACAATCAATTTAGCTTCGTCAACCATGTTGCAGAGATTGTAGTGGAATCTCCGGCAGTCCCAGAGGGTATAAACCCATTGTAAAATTTATGAATTTTTCAAAATACATTTTATAAAATTTTATAATAAAGTATTTCATAAAATATATATTGTTTAATTGTTTAAAATAAACATATTCTGGTGTATAACGCAAGATTTGTAAAATAAGTATAATTCCCAATATATTCACGTCGGTTCATCAAAAATTAATGCTTTAATAGACTATTTTTTGGTACTTGTACCCATTACCATTATCATCGGGAGCAACAGACATCAGTCCATTGCTGAACATAGATCTACTTCAAAACTCGCTACCTAACCTGATCGTCGGCTTCACGCATCCAGTCTCTGTCAGCCGCAACTCGTCTACTTCAGCGGTCTTTGGCAAAAGTAACCAACCCATTACCACTTTAGTTTGCCCACTAAGAGAACTTATTCTCCCAATATTAAACAATATTTGAGTATGAGACTGTAGTAAAGTATTCATGGAATCATCCTAAGGCAGAATAAATTGAATGCCTGAAGTCTATCGGGTTAGGTAACGCAATTCAGGATAGCTTATATCTAACTATGGACAGACGGCTGTTAATGATAATGATGATCCATGAAACGTAAGAAAGAAAGAAAATAGAACGTGGTAACTTACAAGCAACTATAGTTAGCATGCGAGATAATAGTATAATATGAATGGCTCATAAATAGACAAAAATCCTCTACATTCGTGTACAATACTAGGATTCTCGTATCGTGAGTACAAACATACACTCTAGGAATACATACCTGTAAGCCATGCAAACATTCATTCCGCTTGGCTCAGAAAGCGAAGACTGCCGTTGCACTATTTGACTCATCACTACATTAATGGAAACTATATTGGTAGTTATTAGAGACAAACAATATTTTTTACAGAAGTACTTTAAATTTGATGTATTACTAGACTATTTAATTTGAAAACTTTCAATGTTCTATGTAAGATGATATGTTCATATTTATAAGTCAATATTTTTTTTATGGGATAGGAGGGCAAACGAGCAAGCGTGTCGACTGATGGAAAGCAATCAACGCCGCCCACGGGCAATCGCTAAAAAAGAATAAGGTTACTGTGTGTTAAAAGACAATAAAAAGTTTAAAGACGATAAAAAAACAATCAAATTTTACAGTAGATATAACAAAATTTAAAGTAGAAGACTCAAAAAAAAAAAAGAAATGCAAAAGTAATATATTATTACTAAAAAATATTATTACTAAAAAACTTTTATTTCCTTCTGAAACATGTCTTTATTAATTACTGAAATTCACATATCTTGTGAAGTGTACTTTCACAAGTTAGCATCCTCATAAATCTTTTCCTTAAAGCTGAGTACATGTGTAGTTATGCCAGTACATACTCGTATATTTTTCTTACATAATTTAAATTAATTTGTACATATCCTATTATAAATGGAATCTATTTCGTTATTTCATTTTCCTTTGAGAAGAATGCCTTTCGAGCCGTGCTAGTCAAAAGTGTCTCTGAGTATATCTGAAGTCTTATGTTGCTTCTCGTAGGTTTTGAATTGAATTCATAAAATATATTAAAACGTTCTTTTCTAACACATTAAATCTATAAGGGATAAGATACATGGCATGGATTACATGCCATGTATCTTATCCCTTATGGATTATTTTTCTTTTACTTTGTCTACATACGTGTTTGTGTCACTATTTTAAGAATGCTTAAATGTAAAGTCTAAGTATTATATTACTTTTCATATACCTATATATCATATACCTTTGGTTGCAAATAGTGAAATAGATTAGGTTGAAAAATATATATATCATATATCTTTGGTTGCAAATAGTGTTGCAATCTTACTTGCACAAAAAATAACATGTCTCAATTTTCACTATGATTGCAATAAAGAAATAGCACACTGAGCTACGCAATTAAAATAATATGAGTTATGAAAAGTACAGAATTTAAGTGCATTTAGTTTAACACGTGTAGACATAACCTCAGAGAAAGTCTGATCATAGTTAGTCGAAAAGGGAAGATTATTTTCATCAAATATCAAAATTTGCTGTGCTGCACCTACTTGTTGATTGTCAAATTTTTTTCAGTTAATACTTTGTGAATGTTCCGAGGCAAGCAAAGTCATTATTTTTTGCTTGTGTTCTAAGGATTTTATAAATATTTCAACATTTAATAGTGTAAGGACCATGCTATGGAATCAGTTGGTTGGCTCAACAAAGGAATTACTAGACTGTATAAGAATATATATTTGTGTTAAGTAGTACCATTTTATCCTAATACCGGGCTTCGTAAATTGAGTGCAGGGATCGGGCAGCCCACATTTGTCATTTTTTATTTTCCTTTTCCTCTCCCATGAGTACTCTCTTCGCTTCATTATCCACAACCTCACCCTAAAGTAGGCACATTTGTAGACTGGTTGGTGTAGTGCAGTATGCATGTGCTTGTTTGGTTGCGTATATAATTCTTCCATAAAAATATACTATGACGTCACTTTATTCCTCATCACAATTTCAACAATCACAAATAATACAAATAACGTTACAGGGCTTCGAAGCCCCCTCCTACCAATTCTTAAGAGTTAACAGAAAGTCTTAAAAGAGTAACAAATTAAAATTTATCAGAATAGCGGCAAACCATGAGAAAAACGGTTACTTACGAAACTACTCAACGCACCAACTGATTAGTAAAAAATAATTCAAAATGTTTATATTATTGTAAAATGTTAATAGTGCTAGTGCCATGAAAGGGCAGGCTTGACTGGGCAAGTACCACTTCCTCACAGAATATCAGCGTCAAGTGAAAAAATTTCATTGCGTTACCGCATTTCGTGCGGTAAGTATTTCGATCCGGTGGCCGGGACAATTTTTTAAAAATATTTCTTGAATTCTTGTTAACCATCGTTGGAATGGTTAACAAGAATTCAAGTAATATTTATAGCTTATAACGCTTTTGCCAGGAAATGGTCCACATCAATAGTCCAATGGAGGAGGACGAACTCACGACGTACAAATTGTTAGTCCGAGTCTTGCCAACTGAGTTATTGCTTCTTATCGTTTCCTTTCCAGCCATGTCTATAAGCTGTTTTTGAGGGTCATCACCAATCGACTCGCACGAAGACTTGACGAGTTTCAACCCCCAGAGCAGGCTGAGTTTCGAGGAGGATTCGGCACCATAGACCACATTCACACAGTGCGGCAAATTATACAGAAAACAAACGAGTATAATCAGCACCTGTGCTTAGCGTTTGTGGATTATGAGAAGGCCTTTGACTCCATTGAGACCTGGGCTGTCATGGAAGCCTTGCAGCGGTGCCAGGTAGATCATCAATACATCGAGGTATTGAGATGTCTTTACAATGCCGCCACGATGTCCGTTCGAGTACAGGGCAGTCAAACAAAACAAATCCAGTTGTATCGCAGGGTGAGACAGGGGGATGTCATATCCCCGAAACTGTTCACTAATGCACTGGAAGACGTTTTCAAGACGCTAGACTGGAAAGGATGAGGCATAAACATAAACGGTAAGTACATCTCACACCTGCGTTTTGCCGATGATATCGTGATTTTGGCAGAATCGCTAGAGGAACTGCAAGGGATGCTGAACAGCCTAATTGAATCCTCTCGACGAGTCGGTTTGACCATGAACTTTGAAAAAACTAAAGTCATGGTCAATGATCATCTGGATCCACAACCGACCGTCGTCAGTGGTAAAACTCTCGAAGTTGTCCAGTAGTATATCTACCTCGGGCAAGTCTTGCAATTGGGTGGAGACAACTTCGAGAAAGAAGCCGATAGAAGGATTCAGTTAGGCTGGGCAGCATTTAGGAAACTCCGTCCGGTCTTCTCGTCGCCCATATCTCAGAGCCTGAAGACGAAAGTCTTCGACCATTGTGTCTTACCCGTACTCTCCTACGGCGCCGAAACGTGGACGCTGACAGTCCGTCTGCTTCATAAGTTCAGAGTCGCTCAGAAAGCTATGGAGAGAGCTATGCTCGGAGTTTCTCTGGTAGATATGTTTCGGAATGAACAAATCCGCCAGAGAACTAAAGTCACCGATATTGCCTTTCGAATTAGCAAACTTAAGTGGCAATGGGCTGGTCACGTCTGTCGGAGATCCGACGATCGTTGGAGCAGACGAGTGCTGGAGTGGAGACCGCGTCTCGGTAAACGTAGTTAGGGACGCCCCCCGGGTAGATGGTGCGACGATCTGCGCAGGGCGGCTGGCAGAAACTGGATGCGTGTAGCCGAAGTGGACTGCCGCAGGCTGCTGATGATGATGATGATGTTTCCTTTATTTCCCTCAACCCATTCCTTCTTTCTTTCTGCATATGTGCGATGCTGGTAGCACACTGTCAGGTGATTAGATTGTTCTTTTTGTCTATCTATTCCATAAAAATGTTATGATATATTTGATTCGTTTACATGAGCTCTTATTTGTAAATAAAAGAGTGAAAAAGCAAACTTGCAAATTCATGACGTTGCACACGACACTGCGCAGGTCATCGCTCCATCTAGCCAACAGAGCGATGGAATGACGACCTTCGCAGTAGATTTTAAAAATATCAACCAGTATAAAATTATGTGTATCACAAACAAAAATCCATCCCACACACGTAAATATAAACAAAAGTTTAAGCTCCCTGATGTTTTGTAGAGGTGGTTGGACGGATCGTACTCGCCTGTTTGGGAGGTCCCAGACGTGTTCAATGGGTTTAAGGTCGGGGCTCCGCTCTGGCCAGTTCAAAAGACCAATACCGACCACTTGCATATAAGCATCTACGTCGCCAGAACGTTGGGCCCGAGCATTATCACCCATGTAATTGGCATCTTCACCAACTACAGTCAGCGCGGGCTATGCACGTTAACAAAGGATTTCTGTTGTGTGTGTACCTTTGCGAATTTAGTGAGCTATATTTATAGAAATTACGCCCGTCCAAAACATAACAGATCCTCTACCTTAAGGGGTGATTTTTTTTTTCAAAGAACACGTCCGCATAGCGTTCCCCTGGTCTTCGTAATACGCGCCGACATCGGTCGTTATCATGTCTATAAATTCAAGCCTTATCGGAAAAGAGTACTGGTACTCCAGTTACCTGGTGTTCAAGATAGGCAATTTCTAGAGAACCTTAATCGAGTAATCCGGTGCTCACGGAAACTTTGGGGGCCTATGCTATGCAGTTTTAATTTAGGCAACAGTGTACTTTAACATAAATATTAATAATTTTGATCAAACTAACTTAAAAATATTCAAAATTTTAAATTTTTATTTGAATAATGTTCTCTTCTTGTTATCTTCATTATCAAAGTCAAGATTTCTTGAATGATCCAAATGAAATCGTGTATCGATTATTCGTTATTTAATTTTATTTAAATACTTACCGTATATAAACTACTATAAAATCGATTATTTTTCCTCTTTGTTTATTCCAACTTATAGAGCAAGGTGTTTCCTGAATATATGAGAGAGTTGTGGTGCTCGAGATTATCGCAAGTATCAGTGTGTGGTCTCCGGTACAAAATAGGGAAACATTTCTTTCCCTGAATATCTACTGGTATTGGCTACTGGTAGTAAATACCAGTAATGGCGAGTTGAGCAAAATTGTAAAAGAACTATTTTAAGATTTTGCTCAACTCGCCACAAAGTTTCATCATCACCGACTGGAAGGATCCAAGTAGTGTACGGTACTTGGATCCTTTCAGTATGAATCCAGTACGGTGTGTTTTTATCAAAACTTTTTTCCATGCACCACTACTTTATGGAATCAATTGCTCTCAGCGGTGTTTCAGAACTGAGACGATATTAGATTCTTCAAACACACCCATACACATGTCTCAAAGGCCAGCGAAGCTTTGCAATGCCCGTGGTGTCGCGAATGTCTATGAGGGGCGTAGATTGCTTTCTATCAGGCAACACGCTTGCTTCTCTTTCTATAGCATAAAAAAGATTTCAATCTGCCCGCCAAACGTTTTGAGGGAATTTAATTTTGAAGGAAGTCAATGTCCATCTGTGGACTATTACGGCTATATTAATTAAACGACCGGGTATTGTTTTTGTATTCTGTTACTTTTTGTCATATTTATATAATATCATATATCGATAAGGTCAATAGAAATTATATATAATCACCTACACACTGAATGTTAGTGGGTGTTTCCTTCGATTGTTTACACTCTTTATCACTTTTGAACTTTGAACCGTGATCACAGCGGCGCAGAAATATGCAATTACCGAGTATTTGTAATAAAACAGTATAAATATTGCTTTCAAATGCATACGTATATAAAAAAAAAACAGAGAAAGGTATCGTTTTGATAGTCATTGATTAATGATGTTTTTTTGTTAACCTTTATTAGTTATGGTCGGCTTTTTAACGTTTAATTTTAACCTTCCGCTCCAGATACCACGACCAAGATATTTCAAAAGTCGCTCCATTTATTTATTTTAACTAAAAGTGGCATTTAAATAGAGACATTAAATAAATTTAATAATTGGATTATCTGCAACTTTTTACATTTTGCTCTGTGAATTTGATTATCCTTAGACACACATAATCAATAGTCAATATATAGGTTCCAGCAGAGTTCTATTGTATACAAGAGAGTTCTATTGTATCCTTTTCAAAAAGAGCGTATTGCCGACAGGTTTTGCTTATGTACTACACTAATGCATTGATAACTGGTCGTGCTATGTGTGTGCATATCAAGAGACGGCTATGTCCAACAGTGGACTGCCATAAACTGGCAATAATGATGATTAAATGTATAAAATCAAATCAGCTATGCAATAATAAAACTTGTTTTGTATATCCGATTGTAATTTAAATTGGGTTTACAATTATAGTGTTAAGTTGTTGTCCTGAGGCAGTTACAGTTCTATTAGAAGTTATAAGCAGGAAGCCTTCTAGTTTTGTAATAAATTAGTGTAGAGTTAAAGCTATTTAGATAACTGGGCTAGATTCACTTCTTGTCTAGTATTATTTAATATATGTAGGTATTTCTTTAGTCTTCGCCGGAGAACCAAATTCAACAACACATCCCTCCGAGTAGGTGTGAAGTAGCAATGAGCTGATCACGTTTGTTGTAAACTGACAATTGTTGAAGTTGACAACTATTTTTCATGGGATAGTAGGGTAAACGAGCAGGCGTGTCACCTGATGGTAAGTAATCAACGCCTCTCATAGACATCCGCAGTGCCACAGGCAATACAAGAGCGTTTCCGGCCTTAATAACCGCTGTATTGAAGCGATGGAGCGACGATTTCCTTAGGGCGAATGATGCGGCTATCATTCGCCCTAAGGAAATCGTCGCTCCATCGCTGTGGATTGCGTTCAATTGTTGATGATGATTGTGATTATTACTTAGTTTTTATTTCCTGTACAAATCCTATATAAATGTATTTATTTTGGTATAAAAGAGGTGAAGGATTGATCGAGCGAGTCACCTGCAGGTCTGTTAGTGTGTGGTCTGAATCTTACCGTCCACGTGGATCTACAGAACTAAGAGCACTGTTGATGTGCACAACACAGTATGAGAGTGGAAAAGGGAAATAATGGCGAAAAAGAGGTAAAACTTGGACCTCGGGCCCCCAATGGTCACGAAACGATGAGCGAAGTCACTACTGACATGTTGCGGCGTTCTCAATTTTTTTATCATATTAAATTAATGTAAAAGCATTATTAGTTAATTATAGTTATTTTAAATTATGATAAACTAATACAAATAATGATTAATACAAAAGCCTGATTCCCAGAAGCTCAAGAGTTATATAAAGTATATTTTGTGCTGTATACTTCTCGGCATAGAATACCAATATGTCCTACCTATAATTGAAACAGGTGACCTGCTGTTTCAATTGTAGGTAGGAGATATTGCAGGAGGTATATGGTGGGAATAATAAAAAACAATATGCGATCTCAACGGGAAACGGAATATAACGACATGGAACGGAACAACGGGAAACATAGGAGGTTATATCCAGTAGTAAACTGTAAGGGTAACAAATAATAAATAAACAATATTGATGATAGTGATGATGAGGTTTATTGCGGATCGCTAGAACGAAAGTGTAGCTTGTATATCTTTCGTAAAGTAAATATATAAATATATATTTTGTAACAGCCCATATTGGTCCTTCTGCTGGGCACAAGCCTTCCTATTTCTGAAGGTATTGGCATTAACCCACCACGTTTACTCGAGGCAGATTGGCAGGGTACCGAGATTCAGAATAACTATACATATGTATGTACATACGTACCCGCAACTCTAGGCTCTGAAGGACCACTGAACCATTTGAGTCATCAGTTTTCTTATGTTACCCTGTAATTTTCTTGTCATATCAATTGGTTTCAGAGAGTCCACTGTGTAATTTTCAAATGGAGCATATATTTTTCTTCTAGGATCATTGCGACACTCATCCATTTTTAAACATGTTTACCAAGATTTTTACAAAATATATTTTGTTTTCAAAGAAGACTAGCAATTTTTGTATTTCAAAAATTGTTGTAAAACATTCTCACAAAGCTACTAATGCTGATGCTATAAAATGGTGGTTTACACCAGTAGTCCAATGGAAGATACAAATTCACATCTCTAGGTCGTAAACCACTCCTTACCAATTGAGCTAGTGCTAGACTACTTTTAAATACGAGATTTACGTGTATATTGGGTACCGTTATAAATACAAATACACAAATGACTATAGTATGCGAATAAATACTGTCGTAAACATTTGGCCATTGCACCTTTTGCGTCATTAAACACAAATGTAGTTTTGAATGCAGAGCAATCTCTTTGGTTTCAATAATGTTGGTGCATGTCACTGTCCAGCGACTATTTATGGCTAGTCAGGACGTAGCGATGCATAATATTATAACATATAATACCTAGTAGTTCCTTTATTGTTAACAGGATGTATATCTGAAGGTGAGGTTAACAGATGAAACAATATTTCGTCGGTCTAAGTATTAGAATTCAGAAAGCAGCGAAAAGACATTTTTCTCAAAAATACTTCTTTTTAACGTAAGTTAAGGTTGGTTCTATAAAAATTTCTCACACTGCGAAACAAAATCAGTGTTGTGTTGTTCCTGTAATTTACTCTTATTGATTTATGAATTGTGATGATTAGCCCGACCATATTGTGTTTTCATTTTCTTTTCTACCACTGCTGCTTTGGAATGTCCCATGGACATTCCAAAGCAAATCGGTAAGGTTACCAAACTCGCAAAAGATTTCTGTGACTCATTTATTTATTTATGCAGTTCCATGAATCGAACTCGCGACCTTTATTAGATCTTTGCCGAGGGCGGTAACTTCAACACTGAGCAAATTAGGTCTTTGTCTTCATACTTAAAAAATATTAGAAGGTCGTATGAGCATATTACTTTAATTTAAAAGTATTCTATAACATTTTGCGTAGGGTTATTGTAATAATGAAAAGAGTAGTAGTTTAATGTAAAAATCTAAGTGTCTTGTGTCCCCTAGTGTAAAAATTAAGCTAGTTGACTCCAGTAGGCACACTGAGCACGTGAATAAATACGTTGTTTTGCGAGCATTAAACTTGACCAGAAAGTAGGCCAGTTAAAAGGTCATTACCGGGCGATTATATGACTTTATTGTTTCAACGTACACGCGGACTCTACAATGTTAAAAAACCAGTTTAAATTCATCATCGTACTCGGTAGAAATATTTGAAGACACGTACATACATATTTGTTATTTTCATGTTTTATGGCGTTGTTATTGATTCGATTAGGGTCAATGAACTACCGAATACCGGTCCATATTGAAGTCACACGGACATAAGGAAAACGAGAGCTGGAAAGTACTGACATGCAAAATCTGCAAGTCTTCGATTGTAGTTAATTTTAATACAGAAAGTTTCTTGGTATTCTTCTTGGTAAAATTCCGTTATGCATACGCCCACTCATTTATATATATATATATATATATATATATATATATATATATATATATATATATATATATATATATATATATATATATATATATATATATATATATATATATATATATATATATATATATATATATATATATATATATATATATATATTATATATATATATATTATATATATATATCCCCGATATTTATTCTGAGTCTGGCTACCGTGCTAATCCCCATTGGATAAGCGTGGTGAGTTAATGTCCGTTGAATTACGGAGGCCTGTGGCTGTTTGTATAGGAAAGGTGGCCTGTTGGCTACGAAAAATACATTTATATATGTATCAGCCCTCTACATTATATAAACACACGTGCGAATATTGATGTCCACTCTATATTATTAGCTCTACCACTCTACATGCATAGGGTGTTCACAATTCTAGGAATAGATTATTGATATTGAACTGATTTTAGTAGGCCATAGTTATGTTAATATACATAGAGTATCTTTTATAGCTACGTACATACCATTCTGATTCAGTTCATAAATCTATTTCATCAATAAAACTTTGTATATGTTCTACCTGATTCTTCGAACCTATTCATTCTATAGCAACAAAAAATGAAACACTTCTTGTCTGATTATTTCGACCGAAGAAAAGTTGAACCCAATATATCAAATTCAGGATTAATATTTCACATAGTTCTTACATATGTATATATATATAATTGATATCAAATTGCAATCGAACGTTCCTTTGCAAATTTTATATAAAGACTACAAGCACTACACTACACTACATCATCAGTTTAGTCCCAGCCTTATAACGAGACGCTCGTTTCCACGCAGTGGAAGGTATAGGGAAATATTTATATCTGTATATTTCCAGCATGTATATCGATACATCTACTTTATCAAGATGTTGTTTTTGCATACCCTTGCGATATGGACTTCTTGTCTGGGCATACATAAAGCTGGTTAGTGACGAATATCATATTATATTTTTAAATTTGCTGCATGAATCCATACAGAAATAGCTTGGCACATGATGTGCCAATCACTGTTTTTGTTCCGGGGTTGTTGTGAATGTTATCTCGCTTTTTCTGTGCACTTGATATGACTATCTAGACTAATAAAATAGTCTGTATTATGGTACATTTACTTATTAATATATATATATATATATATATATATATATATATATATATATATATATATATATATACATATATACATATATATATATATATATATATATATATATATATATATATATATATATATATATATATATATTTATATTTTATTCTTTTTATTTTTACCTTGTCAAATTTATTTTTCAATTTTATTTTAAACTATTATGCTTAACAAAGATCAATTACGTATAATGACTCCAATGGCGCAATGGCAAAGTATAATACGCTTTCTCATCCAAGAGTTCTGGGTTGGTATCCCGCGTCAGAATAAATATTTGCATAGCCTACAGATATCTGAGTGTGGATAGTTGTCTAATGTATTCAGAACGTCACGCACGATACAATCCAATCGAACCAATGGGCTATTAGTGAAAAGCTTTTTTTATATATAATGAAGTATATTAGTTTTAATGGATGTTATAATTATGACAAGGGTAATTTTTAATTTGAATTTCTTTTTTGATTAAATTTTACCAGAAATGTTAGATGAAGCTGTATAAATATAGGTTATTCATATAATATAATATTCAAAAAGTTTCGTCTCTAATTTGTATTTAATCGCCACACAATATAATAAATACTACCGTCAGCTGACAACCTATAAACTAATTAAAAATATGTTTTTTTTCTCATGGTTTAATTGGTTATCATATTTATAACAGAAGAAGAACAAAAGTTGTTCAACACTAATTAAGGATCTTAAAGATAATTTTGAAGCGCGCGCTAAAATTAAATGATCGACAATGATTATTAATAATGAAATACGCGTCATTATTACAAGAGCTTCCTTCAACAATCAAATTGAGAAGTACTTTTTGATGTCGAGCTTTCGTTGATTGTTGTGAAGCCATAGCCACGTTACGAAGGCATTTGAATTATTTATAACATGGAATGACTTCTCATCTCTCGTTTTCTCGTCGACTTAAAGCGTTTATGGGAACCAATTATAGACAGAAAGCCTTTAATTTTTGGGACCAGAGACATCAACAATGACATGACTCGTCGCAATCGTGCCAAGGGTCCTTTGGTTAATAAAGAGTCGATCAGTAAGAAACGACCTGGTTCATGAGGATATATCTTTTATATATCCTATAAAAGATATATCCTCATGAATATATACATTTTAAGAGCTCGCCCTTGTTGTACATCTTCTTTCCTTTTAATTCTTGTATTTCCTGTTTTGTGTACAATAAAGTATTAAAAAAAAAGTTCTACATTATATAAACAGAATGTTTTTGGTATCATTCGCAATCCTAAATATATAAGACTTTCCATAATTAATACTATGTTAATCGCTTCGGAAATAATATAATGTATTATATATACTTTTCAGGCTGTGGACATTGCAGCGCTTGGCTTTGGCTCTTGGGTTTTCTTATTCATATTTTTATTCATGAATGCCAAGGAAGTATTGTTTTTAATAATAGTAACTCTAATATTTTTGGTACTCGTATTTGACATAGTCTTCAGCATCGTACTGATAGTGGGAGGGCATAAGGTAAGGATATTATTATTATTTTAAATATTATTTTTTGTTGCAAATTTTCGATATTATGTGATAATGAAATAATCTAACCACAAACTCCAGTCGTTTCCATTTTCGTTTTACGGAAAGATGACTGACTGACTTCTATTCCGGTATCCCATATTATAACACTTTTATTTTTAATTTTATGCACTTAATTACTACGTGCTGTCTGGAAAGGAAAGCCCACATTTAAAGATTTTCTTTGTTAACTTACCTTTACTTCCTTATTTACCTCGCCGTTCTTTCATCAGCGTTAGGAAGCCAACCATTAGACGTAAAATTTTCCCAATATGTACCACCACATAACATCCTCATCGCTACCATCATTATGAACGCAAGGCCTGGCGTTAGTTCACCTATAAATATTGTATTATATCTATAAAATTGTCAATTCTCATTTAAAAATTAATTAATGGAAACAGGCGTTACTTTGCAGAAATCCATTACCATGTGGACAGTCAGAATTTTTACTTAACTAAGATCCGCAACAAGCTAACAAATTAGAAAAATAATAATAAAGAGTATTTTTTACTGGAAGAATTGGATTTACGGGGAAATTAAACTAAATCTCACCGATAAAACGGTTGTCAGCAACTCTCCACTTCCCAACCACTATCAACAACACCAACACCTAACACACACCATCACTCTTCCACAATGTACACGACACGTGTTTCGCCTGAACACGAGGCATCATCAGACTACAAAAGACAACTGTTAAGTCTTACACCATCATCTTTGTTTAAGACCAGGGAGTTACATCGATTACCTTCGCTCTCAGGAGATTTTTTAATTATAGGTATTTTTAAACAAAAAATGTCTTGTAATAGCCATTATTTGTAACAGTGACCAAATAAAGGGTAACATTTTATTGAATTTGAATTAAATGTATGAATGAAGATGGAATGTTACACTTGAATTCTTATGTGTCATCACTTATGTGAACTCATGTGTTTAATTACAATTTAATTATACAAGACTGTACTAATAATATTTATTTTTCAGAAACACACGTCGTTGTTACACCTCTATCTTCGTTACGGGATCGCACATTTAATAGTTATCATTATATTAGGAATTATGGTCTGTGTGTATTTGTTCAGCACTATGAGTGTTACATTTTTTGATTCAGTGATACCTACAGGGTTAATTAGTTCCCATGCAGGTAAATATACGTTATTTTGCACATCCTCAACCTAATTATCAAAAACCTTAACTTCGTGTAAGTAAATATTAAAGGAACAATAAAAAACTGAGAAAGTTTTCGAAAACTATTCTTTAAATATAAAAAGAGGAACTTTTTGGGGTAAATACGACGCTCATAAACTTAATTAAGGATGCCATCGGATAAGTTTTAATATTATCCGTTAGATACAAAAGAAAAAATTGGAGTTACGAATTCATATAATTAGGCTGACGATATATATTACTGATTTATATTCGGTAAATAATAAATTTAACTTATATTTACGTTGGCAAATCATAATACGTTTAACTGTTATTGTTTTTTTGTCGCCTAACATAATATGTTGTGCATATACATTTTTAATGGAAAAGTTTGGCAAACGAGTGTGGGTTACCTGATGCTGCTAACTCCACACTCGTTTACACACAAAGGTAGGCAATGAATCTACAGTACTAAGAGCCCAGATTCATTGCCTACCTTTGTGTAAGGAATGAATCTGAACTCTCGAACGGGACTCAGTATAATGGAAAGGGAAGAAGGAATTAATGAAATACGTAAAGGAAAGAAAAAGCGCGCGGGTGGGCCGCGGCTATAATGCCTTGATGATGATGATTAGTCTATGTATGAATTTATTTGTGCGTATTTATATTATATATATATATATTTTTATATTTAATTTCAGCACTCCACTCGTACTTTCTTATACTGGTACGCAGTGAAATCCTGAAACTGAAAGGAAACAATCAGTTTAGGTTTGTGAATCACATGGCCGATCCCGAGTGTATACTGCAGTTTGATAATAAAATGCAATTACCCAATGAACTTGAAGATAAAAAATGATTTTGGTTAAAGTGTCAAGGTTATATTTTAATATATGTAATAAACAATTTATAGATAATTTCAAGTGGATAATAAACCTTTTAGTATTTTTTAGTGTTCTTTAAAATACCTTTAGATGAGTGATTCGTTTAGAATAGGACAAATGTAAATATTTATACATTTTAATTGTTATAGTTACAAATTAAATTTTAAGTACATTTGGAAATGTTTCAATGAATTGATAAATTATGGATATTTTATACATACTAAATTTCTTGGCATTTTTGTATGAAATAACTAGGCGAACGTCCAGGTGAAACAGGAAAAACAAGGAAACTGCAGATGCATCGCCTGCCTTAGGGTATGGATGTGAATCATGTGAGAAAATGAAAGAAATAAAAGAGAGAGAAAGTTGAAATCTATACTTACCGCATGAAATGTTCACTTAGGGTACTTCTAAGGTTGTGCCAACCTATTCATATCATGCTATCAAATTTATATTTTATAAATTATATTTATATTTTATGATTTGGATAAAACTATTTGTAAAAATGTGTGTTTAAAAATGAATATAGTATATATTTAAAGTATGACAAGTTTTACTTTACATAAAAAAGTAAACAATTCTATTTTTATCAAGCAGATCCCTGATGAGAGTTGTACACAGTCACATATGCAACACCAATGTATTGCCAGCGTTGTAAAATTTTATTGGATTCATTATGACCATGATGTTATGCATTAACTAGTGCAAACTACATAGTTCATTAAAAAAATATTATATATTTATATAATAATTTAATTACATTAATTTATATAATAACTCCAGCACTCGTTATTATATATTTATATAATAACGAGTGCTGGAGTGGAAACCGCTTCTCGGTAAACGTAGTGTGGGACTGGATGCGTGTAGCCGAAGATCGGGCTAGGTGGCGCTCCACGGGGAGGCCTATGTCCAGCAGTGGACTGCCACAGGCGGTTGATTGTCGGTTGATGTTGATATAATAATTTAAGATGATATTATTTATTAGTTTAGTTACAAATATAGCAATTAATGAACCAATACTATAACCTCAAACGCACAACTTGCCGAAAAGAAAAGTTTCATCCCCACCACCTGGATAAGTGGTGATCCAGTACAGTGCACTTCTCTCGAAACTTCTTTCCATGCTCCATCACTCTATGGAACCAACTACTTTCAGCGGTATTTTCGAAGCGATACAAATACCCTTAAAAACCAAGCTTACACATACTTTAAAGGCTGGTAACGCTTCCGTAATTCCTGTGGTGTTGCGAATGTCTATGGGCGGCGATTGCTTTCCTAGCCATGCGACTCCCTTGCTCGTTTGTACTGCTACTCCATCAAAAAACCTGACCATATATAAAAGGTTCGTATATACGTTCGTATATTACGATGATAAATAGAATCAGACGTTACTTTGTAGAAATTCAATTTTAACTCCATTGATATTGACTTTATTGGGAGAAAAACTTACTTTGCTGAGAAACTTTGCTAAACTTACTTTACTTTGCTAAATTAGCGAAAAATTGCTTTTCACTATCGCGATAATCCTAGCAAAGTAAGTTTTGAATGCCCATCTACGTAAATATACTTACCTACTCCGTTGGGTCAATGAACCAGGGTGTCCTGGCCTTCTAATACGAAAACACGCTACTGGTCACGGTATTGTGCGGTGTCTTCTCAGTTCAAAGGTTTGTATAAATATTGCAGAATACTATCATGTCAGTTTCTCCTGGATATAGAGGTGTACAGGCAATATATAATAATCATCATCAATACAGTTACATTAGTCCATAGTTGGGAATTTTTCTAACTTAAAATTGAGAGACGTTGCCATAAACCTTGTTTGACGAGCGGATTGGGCTCATAATTCGTTTTTTTATTACACAGGTAGACGCTACTGATCATCTATTGGTATTTACTCCTATAGCTACTTCATTCTATACCCTGAAAGAGGAATAAAATGGCCTATTCTATCTCGGGACGCATAAAAAATACTTGTTCAAAACATGAATCGTATCACGTAGTCTATATAAGTTTAATTTCTTTT
>JASFAT010004756.1:0-23968 GCA_031353405.1 Baronia brevicornis
ATTTGACGCCGCATAGAAAAGTAGTACATTTGACGATGTATAGAAAAATAGTTCATTTGACGTCGCATAGAAAAATAGTTAATTTGACGATGCGTAGAAAAATAGTTCATTTGACGTTGTATAGAAAAATAGTTCATTTGACGTCGTATAGAAAAATAGTTCATTTGACGATGCGTAGAAAATTAGTTCATTTGACGTTGCATAGAAAAATAGCTCATTTGATGCCGCTTAAAAATAGTTCATTTCACGCCGCATAGAAAAGTAGTACATTGACGATGCATAGAAAAATAGTTCATTTGACGTCGCATAAAAAAATGGTTCATTTGATGTTGCTTAAAAATAGTCCCTTTGTCGTCGCATATAAAAATAGTACATTTGACGATGTATAGAAAAATAGTTCATTTAACGTCGCATAGAAAAATAGTCCATTTGACGACACTACACGATAAGCGCCTTTACTTTGGAAGGCACTCTGTTGTGCCTGAATAGAGGACAAAAGAATTTGGATTCAAATTACTAATTCAAATCTAATTGGAATTTGCTTTCAAATTATAACAGTCACCGCACGAAACGCGGTAATAGTAAAATATTTCTTTATGCTGATATTCTGCAAGGATGAGATTTAATCATCTCATTCTTACTATCATGGTTCTATTTATCTCCATCTCTCCATAGAGATTCTCTATTTAAATCTTTAACTAAAATTACATAATATGAATGGAATGTCCCTAAAGAGGGACATAATAATTAGTCAAGCTAACGAAATTTACGGTTCAAAACTCCAAGACGTCGTTTGTCATTCAAGATACGTCCTTGCGTAAAATGAATTTTGCCACACCGAAATGGAATTAAAAAATGTTATCAGATTCTCTATACTATTGACAATAAGCTTAACATCAATAGTTTTTTAGTGTCCACGGCTGGACATAGGACTACTCTAAGACGTGTTATTTTTTTATAGAATAGGAAGGCAAATGAGCAGGCGGGTCATCTATCTGATCGAAAGCAATTAACGCCGTCCATAGACATCCGCTGCGTTGCCGGTATTTAAGAAATGTGTAATCTTGTACCTTATTAATGGAGTCAGGCGTTACTTTGCGGTAATCCATCACTATATGGACAGTCAAAAGTTTTACTTAGCTAAAATCCGCGACAAGCAAAACAATAACAGAAAATTAATAATGTGTGTTTTTCCGTTGGGTCTAGTGGATTTATTTGGAACTTAAACCAAAAACTTACCGAAAATCGGCCATCAACTCTCCACCCACCAACCACTATACACAACGCCAAACACACGAACGACGACCGAAAGACGACAACCGAAAAGAACGGAAGACAACCGAAAAGACAACTTTTCGGTTGTCTTCCGTAGAGTCTACTATACCTGAAGATGCCTCGTGTTGGGGCGAAACACGTGTCGTGTACAGGATGGAAAAGTGATAGTGTGTGTTTGGCGTTGTGTATAGTGGTTGGTGGGTGGAGAGTTGATGGCCGATTTTCGGTAAGTTTTTGGTTTAAGTTCCAAATAAATCCACTAGACCCAACGGAAAAACACACATTATTAATTTTCTGTTATTGTTTTGCTTGTTGCGGATTTTAGCTAAGTAAAACTTTTGACTGTCCATATAATCTTGTACCATCGACATTCGCAGCTTTAAGAAATGTGTAGTCTTGTTTGGATGAGGCAGGCGTCTAACAAAAAGGGGTTGCACATTATATATTTGTCACCCCCAGCGCAAACGTTTCGTTATTATTGACCATGATTAGGATATTACATATTGTCCGTATTGTTTGGTGCGTTGTACGCAGAGATCTATTATCCTCTATGCGTACTGTATCGAATTTATTACGGCGAATATTTGGGGAAGTTGTTTAATCTCCTCCCAGTTGCACAAATACCACCATTGCACTACGAGAAAAAACAAATTGGTTCTATCCCCGTCATCTGGGTGGCTGGCCGTCTACCACCATGTGATTTACTCATAGTTTTCTTATTTTAAAAAAACACCTTATTTAAAAAAATATGCTCGGAATGCTGGCTAGCTACTATCATAACATTGTCATCACAAACAGCTGTTCAATGTGTAATTTTTGTCCGCCATTTTGTTGATTAGCTTCTAAACAAGGGTGCGAGATTGTTCAATTTCATACCTACTTAAGTAACAGATTTAAGCAGTCGATTAACTCTAAACAGCGTTTATGAATGCAATTTTTGTTAAACAACGTTTAAAGAGTTGCTTAAAAGGTTAATTAACCTTTATGAATGAGTCTATCTATACATTAAAAACAAAGTATAAAATGTTTGTGTTAAGTTACATCGTGTACACTCGACCCGTCATAATGACGTCTGCTCGGATAGATGTACGCGGCGTATAATATGTGCGCGTCATTATCTCGCTAGCACACTAGTGTGTACAAGCCCTCTTTGCCGTGCGAGTATGAATGCACCTCAATGGAAGTGTGCCCACTTTAATTTTTTAATTAATGGTCGCAAGAAATTTTTTTATACTTATAATTTTGTAAGCAAATTTCTATATGACGTATACTTAAGTTATAATTAATTAATGCCTATGGCACTGCGGATTTCAATTGGCGGAGTTGATTGTTTTCTATCAGGCGACAAGCCTGCTCGTATGCCTTCCTGTCCCATAAAAAATGATAACTAAACCGAAAATATTCTTGATTATCTGTGAAATTATAAATAATATTGAATTCATAGACATTATTGCATTTATAAAAAGTAAAACAGACCCACAAAAAGGTGGATAATTGTGGATTTTTTTCGTTGCTTCTTCGTCCAGAGGAACCTTATTACGTAGTGTTGGTAAAAGCTTGATTATTGGTGGACTAACGCTTCACAAATAGAATATTTTCATCCCCACCATCTGGATGAGTGGCGATCCAATTCGGTGCATTTTTCCCGATACTTCATTTCATGCACCACTACTCTGTTATCTTCAACTAGTTATCTTCAACGATATTTCCAAACCGATACGACATTGAAATCTTCCAAAAAGAAGCCTACTCTTATCTCTTAACTCTAATCTCTTATACGCGTTACTTTTTAATCTGAAAGGCTGACGACCTATCTAGAGTACCTTAGTTGTTGCAGTTGTCTAGGTGGCTCTGATTGCTTATTATCATAATCAAGGCATTACGGCCGCCGGTGGGCCTTAGCCCGGTTCAGTAAAATTTTTCCAGTCGGATCTTGGCTTTTTCTCTCCAGCCCCTCACAACGATTTCCTTTGAGTCGTCCTGGACTCTATCTAGCCATCTGAGCTAAGCCTTTCTGCGGCTTCATTCATTCATGCGGCAGATGTTTGCAGTCGAGTAGGCGTTTGCTTTAGACTCGTCCATCCGTATTACGTGCCTGATGGTGATATTTTACTCGTTTGGGTGTGGGTTAAAATAAAACCCACAAATCGAATCTTTCAAATTATTAATTATTTTTGATTTTATATTTCACACTGCACGCTAACGACATTAATCTCATTAATAATTTAATTAAACCGCTAATTAATATTACATTGGCGACGAGGCGTGAAGTGCTTGTTATTACTTTCATTACAGCGCCAACACTCGACTCGTCATTATCGGGTTTGCTCGTAACGACGAGTCGAGTCAGGCGGATGTACGCGCGTATAATTAATGCGCTTTATTATTAACTGGCTAGTGGGCTAGTGTACAACCCACATGACCGCCACAATTTGTGTTTTGCTCTGGTGTACATTTTAAGATTACCTATATAAAATTAAGTTATTTCTATTGGGTTCCTAATAAAATATAAATAATGACAATATTGATAAATTAACTCTCAATGATTTAAAAATACAATATACTTGCATAGTTTAGCTTTTAAATACATTCTCCAAAGGTTTTAATACATTCTCTTTCAAATTTTTCAAATGCAGGCCAAAATTCTTCGGCAATAGGCAAACGGACTGTGTGATCCGCCATTTTGCTATAAGGAAAGAAACTTGACAATATGGCGGAGAGTTCTTCTGATAAAGTTATTATTGAAGGACTTATAATATAAAATAATTAACCGTTAAATTAAAGATGGAAAGTTTCAAATTTAAACTGTAATTTTTTTAATACTTGTCACACGAATAATTTTTGGCGCCAGAATTAGGTTTTCAAATATAAATAAAAAATTTAATTATTTTTTTTAGGACGATTAATGGAGTCAGGCGTTACTTTGCGGAAATCCATTACTATGTAGACAGTTAGAACTTTTACTTAGCTAAGATCCGCGACAAGCAAACAAAAACAGAAAAATAATGTGTGTTTTTATACTGGGAGAAGTGGATTTGCGGGGAACATAAACTAAATCTTACCGAAAAAATGGCCGTCAGAAACTCTCCACCTCCCAACAACTATCGACAACACCAAACACACACCACCACTTTTTAACATTTCACACGACACGTGTTTCGCAACACGAGGCATCATCAGGTATAGTAGACTCTACGGAAGTCTTACTTAACAATTCTCTACGGAAGTCTTCCGTAGAGAATTGTTGAGATGCCTCGTGTTGAGGCGAAACACGTCATGTCGTTTTGGGTCCCTCTTCTTTGGCTACGGTCAAATGAAACGAGTTGGCACTTGGAAAGTTGAGCTGATATAAGCCGTTATATATGTTCATAATTATATGCCTCCCTTGGAAATTAAAGAAAAACAGGTATGTAAAACATCTCGCACACGCGAAATTTATATTATTCTACGCGTTATACAAAAATGTTCCCACGAAGCGCTTACCTCGGTATGAAACATGAATAAAATATCAACCATTTGAATTCATAGAATATCAGTGAAATCTTTGGTACACTTTTCCCTTCAAATCCATACCCAACTATCAATATTGCTTCGCCCCACAATGTTCTGATAAATGTATTCCGAAAACAAATGTTTGCCGATACGGAGAAGTGGAAAAAATATTTATTTGGTTAAATATTTGTATTTATCAGCATGTAAAATAGACAAATTGTTTATTTTCTAATCAATATTTGGAAATATTGGTATATATAAAAATGATATATATAAAATAATATATAAAAACCAAAAATATGATAATTATATAAGAATTTTTTAGTGGTGGAGCTACGCTGCAGACGAATACTTTGTCAAGAATGGCATAATATTTGTCTGTAGCATGAATGGGCCGGCCGAAGGGAAAGTACGACACTCCCGCAGAAAACAGCGTCTGAGTGGTAGCTTACCTACACCACTTCGTACGGTGAGCGGCTAAGTTCCGAAGGCCCAACACCCTCCCCTCCCCCCTCCCTCTACTCTCCCCCTCCCATTGCCACTCCCATAATGACACTTTCCTTAAAGGACGGCAACGCTTCCGCATTGCATATGGCGCTGCGAAAGTCTATGGGCGGGGTTGATTGCTTTCCATCCGGTGACTTGCCTGCTCGTTTGCCTTGCTATCCCATAAAAAAAGAATATAGAAATAAAATAAAAACACAACGTCACTACTGTAAGTTGACGGGAAAAGTCCAAACTACACATTTTTCACAGGCCGGCAACCCTTCTGCAACGCCTATGGTTTTGTGGGCATCTATGGACGGCGTTGATTGCTTGGTTGTTAATCTACACATTAGCGGCACGCTTGCTTCTTTATCTCCCTATGCCATAAAAAAGGTAAGCAAACGAAGAAGCTGATCATCTGATGCGGTGTTTACTCATACACTAAATCTCATAAAACAAATCATCATTAGTCGCAGCATCGGAAAACCTTCGGAAGATTAGCTTTAATGACCTTGAGCTGACTACACGGTAATATTAGATAAACCCTGAACCTTAGTGTAGTAGCAAGTATTTAGTATTCAAGATACCACGTTACGTCAGAATCAACCTGCACTTATACGTATATTTGAGTACATTTACATACATATTATATATACATATACTTATACATATTGTATATACATACACATTCATTTGAATCAAGTTGCAGTTAAACAGAAAACGTGATTTGAGTGAGAAACTTGCTTTTCTTTCCATATTAGTTCTGTTAATAATTAAAATATATCCCATCTAAATCCACTGGTGGTACAATCGGTAAATTATTCACCCGATTTTAACGCGCGCCCGAAAAGACGACGCCCGCGTAACGTGTTATACGATCCGGACGACGAAACAGCGTCATTCGGATCCACTTGCGACACCAACACTCACAAGCACCCTGGCTCTAGCCGAGCACGTAGAGTAGGGATCACTTCTACACCGGCCGGTTACACAAGATTCTCTCACGTACCCGGTCGGTTCTTACCTCCTAGACCTTAAGGCCTAGGGGACTAATAGGGACTATAGTTATTTCGGTCCAATCCTCGCCTACACGTTAAATGTAGCGTCATGACGAAATTAAAATCGGCACACACACATATGTGTACCTCCGACACGGCGTCGAGCCGATGGAATCTGTGATTTGCGCAGATTCCCATATATATTTTACTTGCCCTCGGGCCCAGTAGTCGATGAAGCTGTAAAAGCCAATAGTTTAATTAAAAATTATCAAGATTAACATTTAGAATTCACTTAGTTAAAATCGAAGTTCACGAAAAACGAACAAAACAGAAAACAAGATAGTGTTTTAAACGTTTCGTGCCGTGTGGCGCATACACGCCCTACGCTTTACAACTGTAGTGTTTTGTTTTCTCGCGTTATGTCTTAATATTAATTAAAATATTGCAAAAAATATTATAATCAAGAAAAGGGTCTATAATAATAATAATAATAATTCTTTATTAGCATAATGTGAGGTGTAACAAGATGAAAAAAGACGTTCAAAAGCTCCATCACATTGCCACTAATGGCGTACAAATTTCATTAATTATTTATTTATTTGTTTATAATGTAAACTCTACATAAACTTGTGTATACACGTATAGACACATAGAGATCTAAATACATAAGTCGCTTATGGTTACAAAGGATTAAATTATTAATAAACTGTTATATTGTTAAAACTTATAATTATAACTTTAATTTATGCATTCAAAAATTGTATAGTTTTAAATGTATAACGCAATGGGAACATATTATTTTTTTTTGCAATTAGTTTAAGCAACACGCGGTTTGAACGAAAAATCCTCAAGAACGGAACGGCATGGAATGTTTTAAGAAAAAGAAGTGGGAATCACAAAATAACTAATCTAATTCGTAACGAAAAACGGCTGTCAGCAAAATCCTCCACTTTTTCTTGCTCCCACTAAAACCAACAACATAAAAAACCCACTACCACTTTTCCACAATAATACGTAACATGTTTCACTTCACTGAGGTGTTGGTGACAGCAGTGAAGAGGTGAAGGATTTTGCTGACAGCCAATTTTTCGTTAAGTATTAGATTCCGAAGTGTGAGACGCCCCCCGGCTAAATGGTGCGACGATTTGCGCAGGGCGGCTGGTGGAGATTGAATGTGTGTGTGAAAGATTTCTTGGGGAAGGCCTATGTCCAGCAGTGGACTGCCGCAGGGTGTTGTTGATGATGATGATTAGATTGTGTAAAGTCCACTTCTTTTTTGTAAATACATTATTATTTTTCTGTTATATTTCTTTTTCGCGTATCTAGCTAAGTAAATTCCGACTGTCGATTTTAATAATGGATTTCTGTAAAGTAACGCCTGACTCTATTAAATTCTAAAAATCTCTATTATCAGCTTAAAATATATTATTTATTTTATCATATTTTATTTTTTATTATCTTATCACTTAGACAACGATGTAATGGAGTCATTCAGATCATTGTATAGGTAAATAAGTAAGTGTATCACCTAATAGAATGGTGTTGCTAAGGTATATGTGGGAAATATGAGAACAGATTCTTCTTATATAATTATTAGTATAATTTACAAATATACAAAAACATGTATATTATATTTTGAATTAACCTTTCTGTAATTGTTTTTTAAGCTTTAAAAGTGGTAGAGCCACGCTGCAGACGAATACTTTGTCAGGAATGGCATATTATTTGTCTGCAGCATGAATGGGCCGGCTCGCCCGGGGAAGTATCACACTCGTAGAAAACCGGCGTCTGAGGGGTAGCTCAGCTACCGCGTCCGGTAAGCGGTTGAGTTCCGGAGGCCCTATTTTTTTTTAAATAATGTATTTAATATAAATCTACTAAATAAACCCAGATATTAACATTTAGTTCCAGGTTGATTGATTGCTAAATAAACATAATTATTTGTGATTAATGGAGTTAGGTGTTACTTTGTAGAAATCCATTAATATGTGGACAACGGTCTAACACTTGTCTTCGTAGAGTCTACGAGTCTTCCGTAGAGTCAGGTATACCTGATGATGCCTCGTGTTGAGGCGAAACACGTGTCGTGTGCAATGTGGAAAAGTGATGTTGTGTGTTTGGTGTTGGTGTTGTTGATAGCGGTTGGAAAGTATAGAGTTGCTGACAGCCGTTTTTCAGTAAGCTTTAGTTTAAGTACCCCGTAAATCCATTTCTTCCAGTAAATAAACACACATTATTGTTCTTCTATTTTTGTTTGCTTGTCGCGGATCTTAGCTAAGTAGATATTCTGACTGTTCACATAATTATTTGTATACCGTATATGGAAAGAAATTAATGTTGTGCACTTCTTTCCACGCAGCAAATAAACCGTTGTATATGACGTACCAAGAGACCCTGCGTCGAGTGACGTCGGCATTAATTATCCTTTACACACAGTTTTTAATTAAAGTAATCAGTTAGGTGTAAAGTGAAAGTTATAAAAATGCTTAATATTTTGACATTTTATTTATATATTCTTTTTGACATTAAGTTTCGTCATAGTGAATCCCACGAGCCGCAAGGGAGGTCAGCCCCAGCAGAGCCCCGCATGCTGAGGTAAGGCGTTATAGTACCCGTAGTAGCCTGATCCCAGGTTGGTCGGCACGCTTGCGACTAAGCTCGACCTTAGCCAAGCATCCATTGGTACGGCAGATCGTGGATTGGCGGAGATGAAGGGAAAAGAATAGAGATTAAAGGAAAAGATAGGGAAAGAATGATGAATTTAGACAGGATGATAGGGATATGATACTACCGCAACGCAAGACGTGGAGTATTACAGTAGTAGCTCGGGAGGCTGGGCGCGACTGTAATGTCCCGATGACAAAAGAAAGAGATGAAAGAAATAGTAGGAATTTAAAAATTGTGTAATTTTTGTAATCGTGAACTGCGGAAAGTCTTACCGCATGAATGCACCTGTTCATATAGAAAATTGTTCCATTGACGCAGAAGAGAGAAAGTAAGGAACATACAGAATGCTAATGAGAATACATACCAAAAGAGAGTATGTCTTCGGCTTTTTCCATCTCTATGGGCGGTCGTGATCATTTACTACAGGTGACCCGCCTGCTCGTTTGCCTGCTTTGTAATAAAAAAACAGAAATACCTAAACAAGCAATTGTTTCAAATATGTACTTCACGTATATTGCGTAGGTTTTCCTCAAAATACACCAATTAACCCTAAAATCCCTAAAATAAACGCGACGTGAATATAATTTCGCTTTCCAAATAACACAGTGTTTGCCAAATACAACGTAAACAGTTGTAAAACAATTTTCCATAAATTAAATTACACACAAGCGTTTTCTATTTATTAGTGGATGCCATTCGAATTTGAGATTAATTTTAAAACATATGTTAAATCGCTTTTGTAATAGGCTGCGGGAAACAAGAGCTAGGTACAATTTATATTTTCGATTAGTTATTACAAAAAATACGAAAATATAAGTAGATAGTGGTAGAACCACGCTGCAGACGAATACTTTGTCAAGAATGGCATAATATTTGTCTGTAGCATGAATGGCTCGCCCGGGTAAGTACCACACTCCTGCAGAAACCGACGTCTGAGTGGCTTAGCTATCGCGCTTCGTATGGTGAGAGGCAGAGTTCCGGAGGACCAATACGGAGGGTATTGGTCCCCCCCCTCCCCTCTCCACCTCCCAATCCCATAATGACACTTTCCTCACAGGTCGGCAACGCTTCCGCACTGCCTATGGTGCTGCGGATGTCTATGGATGACGTTGCTTGCTTTCCATCAGGTGACACTCCTGCTCGTTTGCATTCCTATCCCATAAAAAAGGTTTCTTTTATGACATAGGAAGGCAAACGAGCAAGCGTATCGTCTAACGAAAAAGAGAATTGTAGAGTGAGATCGGCCTTTGAGAGGTTAGTTTTTTTAAGACTTCAATGTCGTTATTGGTTCAGAAATACAGCTGAAGGCAACCCGTTTCACAGAGTTTCCTGGTGCATGAAAGAAGAACTTTAATGATAGAATAAGGAATGAAGATATAAGAGAACAATGTGGAGTAAAAGAAGGTGTCGTGACAAAATTTTAAAAAGGGATGCTTAAAGGGTTTGGGCACATAGACAGGATGGATGAAAGACGACTGGCAAAAGAAAGTTGAGATAGATGTGGATGTAGATGTTGACCAACTTTTCGAAGTTTTTAAGAGAGACCGGTCAAGAGAACCCTTAACCGACGAGCTTACACGAGAAGAGTGTTGAGTGTGATTGAAGCAAGGAAAGTATGTCGAGATCGTAGCAGATGGAGATCTGTGGTCTCTGCCTACCTCTACGGGAGACAGGCGTGACGATATGTATGTTAACTTTCAAATCTGAATCTCTGGTGAAGTGAAACCCTATCAAATAACGTTTAAACTAGGATCTTCATAAGTTAACTTATCGGAAACTGATATTAATCGGGTAGAAACTACATAGAGCGGTCAAATATTTGAATAACGATTTGCCAGCGTCAAGTCTATAGATATCCATGCTTGACGTGATTTTAATGAAAATACATACATAGATAGTTCAAAAAATATAGAATACTTTAAAATTTCTTCTCTCAAAAGTTGTTTAAAGTGATACAAAAAATAATTAATGCCTAAAAAAGTGACACCCAACTATTTAAAATCGGGAAACAGGCGTGACGATATATGTACTAGTATAATATGATATGTATGGTGCACGGAAAAAAGTTTCGAGAGAATCGAGTCGCATTGAATAACCAAATATTTCAAACAACGAAATAAGTGTTCTCATATCCGTGGCCATTTTCTTGAAAAATTCATCGATTAAAAATTCTTTTTTAATGTTTTAAATTCTAACTCAATATTTTTTTTTGTTAAACATCATTACATAAATATAATGCTTTTTATACTATAGTGTAAAATTTCAACCTTGTATTTTAAATAATGTTGTTTTTAATTTATTATCTCAAGCAATAATCACTGGCGAAATTTACTGTCAAGTGTTAATAAGATAAGGGAGTCAGAACATAATTTTATGTCATATGTTTTCGTTGTGTACAATTGAGTGTTTTATTGAGTGCCTAAATATTTAAAGGCATATAAAATATAACGCATACAGGCATTGCATTTTTCATTAAGAATTAATAATATGAAAATAATAAATAATATTAATAATTTTTAATGAGAATGTTAATAATTAAATATTAATTTAAAATTGATAAATAATATTAAATTAATATTTAGTATTATAATATTAATGTTTTTACAAGATCCATAGTGGATAACTTTCGATTCTTATCTTAGAATAATTCTGTGTAACATCTACAAATTATAAAAGAATAATTAATAATTCAGATTAAACAACGAAGAAATGTCCAGAAAGTGTAATAGAATAGTAATAATCTTATGATGTGGCTAACCTATAAATTATATATATATATATATATATATATATATATATATATATATATATATATATATATGTATGTATATATAATACTTAAAATTATATTATAATTATTAATTATTAAATGCCCACAAAATATTTCAAGCTACGTAATCAGGTATGAAACTTGTAATCAAATGTTGAAACTTCGCCTAAAGTGTCCTTTATAAATTATGCAATCAAATATGACACGTTGTCTATAAATGTAGAAAAGGAATATATTAATTTATTTCTTGAAACACGTAATTATTAGTCTGAAATCGGTAAGTCGTATCTGATACGACTTACCCGATTTCAGACTAATAATTACGTGTTTCAAGAAATAAATTAATATATTCCTTTTCTACATTTATAGACAACGTGTCATATTTGATTGCATAATTTATAAAGGACACTTTAGGCGAAGTTTCAACATTTGATTACAAGTTTCATACCTGATTACGTAGCTTGAAATATTTTGTGGGCATTTAATAATTAATAATTATAATATAATTTTAAGTATTATATATACATACATATATATATATATATATATATATATATATATATATATATATATATATATATATAATTTATAGGTTAGCCACATCATAAGATTATTACTATTCTATTACACTTTCTGGACATTTCTTCGTTGTTTAATCTGAATTATTAATTATTCTTTTATAATTTGTAGATGTTACACAGAATTATTCTAAGATAAGAATCGAAAGTTATCCACTATGGATCTTGTAAAAACATTAATATTATAATACTAAATATTAATTTAATATTATTTATCAATTTTAAATTAATATTTAATTATTAACATTCTCATTAAAAATTATTAATATTATTTATTATTTTCATATTATTAATTCTTAATGAAAAATGCAATGCCTGTATGCGTTATATTTTATATGCCTTTAAATATTTAGGCACTCAATAAAACACTCAATTGTACACAACAAAAACATATGACATAAAATTATGTTCTGACTCCCTTATCTTATTAACACTTGACAGTAAATTTCGCCAGTGATTATTGCTTGAGATAATAAATTAAAAACAACATTATTTAAAATACAAGGTTGAAATTTTACACTATAGTATAAAAAGCATTATATTTATGTAATGATGTTTAACAAAAAAAAATATTGAGTTAGAATTTAAAACATTAAAAAAGAATTTTTAATCGATGAATTTTTCAAGAAAATGGCCACGGATATGAGAACACTTATTTCGTTGTTTGAAATATTTGGTTATTCAATGCGACTCGATTCTCTCGAAACTTTTTTCCGTGCACCATACATATCATATTATACTAGTACATATATCGTCACGCCTGTTTCCCGATTTTAAATAGTTGGGTGTCACTTTTTTAGGCATTAATTATTTTTTGTATCACTTTAAACAACTTTTGAGAGAAGAAATTTTAAAGTATTCTATATTTTTTGAACTATCTATGTATGTATTTTCATTAAAATCACGTCAAGCATGGATATCTATAGACTTGACGCTGGCAAATCGTTATTCAAATATTTGACCGCTCTATGTAGTTTCTACCCGATTAATATCAGTTTCCGATAAGTTAACTTATGAAGATCCTAGTTTAAACGTTATTTGATAGGGTTTCACTTCACCAGAGATTCAGATTTGAAAGTTAACATACATATCGTCACGCCTGTCTCCCGTAGAGGTAGGCAGAGACCACAGATCTCCATCTGCTACGATCTCGACATACTTTCCTTGCTTCAATCACACTCAACACTCTTCTCGTGTAAGCTCGTCGGTTAAGGGTTCTCTTGACCGGTCTCTCTTAAAAACTTCGAAAAGTTGGTCAACATCTACATCCACATCTATCTCAACTTTCTTTTGCCAGTCGTCTTTCATCCATCCTGTCTATGTGCCCAAACCCTTTAAGCATCCCTTTTTAAAATTTTGTCACGACACCTTCTTTTACTCCACATTGTTCTCTTATATCTTCATTCCTTATTCTATCATTAAAGTTCTTCTTTCATGCACCAGGAAACTCTGTGAAACGGGTTGCCTTCAGCTGTATTTCTGAACCAATAACGACATTGAAGTCTTAAAAAAACTAACCTCTCAAAGGCCGATCTCACTCTACAATTCTCTTTTTCGTTAGACGATACGCTTGCTCGTTTACCTTCCTATGTCATAAAAGAAACCTTTTTTTATGGGATAGGAAGGCAAACGAGCTGGAGTGTCACCTGATGGAAAGCAAGCAACGTCATCCATAGACATCCACAGCACCATAGGCAGTGCGGAAGCATTGCCGACCTTTGAGGAAAGTGTCATTATGGGATTGGGAGGTGGAGAGGGGAGGGGGGGACCAATACCCTCCGTATTGGTCCTCCGGAACTCTGCCTCTCACCATACGAAGCGCGATAGCTAAGCCACTCAGACGTCGGTTTCTGCAGGAGTGTGGTACTTACCCGGGCGAGCCATTCATGCTACAGACAAATATTATGCCATTCTTGACAAAGTATTCGTCTGCAGCGTGGTTCTACCACTATCTACTTATATTTTCGTATTTTTTGTAATAACTAATCGAAAATATAAATTGTACCTAGCTCTTGTTTCCCGCAGCCTATTACAAAAGCGATTTAACATATGTTTTAAAATTAATCTCAAATTCGAATGGCATCCACTAATAAATAGAAAACGCTTGTGTGTAATTTAATTTATGGAAAATTGTTTTACAACTGTTTACGTTGTATTTGGCAAACACTGTGTTATTTGGAAAGCGAAATTATATTCACGTCGCGTTTATTTTAGGGATTTTAGGGTTAATTGGTGTATTTTGAGGAAAACCTACGCAATATACGTGAAGTACATATTTGAAACAATTGCTCGTTTAGGTATTTCTGTTTTTTTTATTACAAAGCAGGCAAACGAGCAGGCGGGTCACCTGTAGTAAATGATCACGACCGCCCATAGAGATGGAAAAAGCCGAAGACATACTCTCTTTTGGTATGTATTCTCATTAGCATTCTGTATGTTCCTTACTTTCTCTCTTCTGCGTCAATGGAACAATTTTCTATATGAACAGGTGCATTCATGCGGTAAGACTTTCCGCAGTTCACGATTACAAAAATTACACAATTTTTAAATTCCTACTATTTCTTTCATCTCTTTCTTTTGTCATCGGGACATTACAGTCGCGCCCAGCCTCCCGAGCTACTACTGTAATACTCCACGTCTTGCGTTGCGGTAGTATCATATCCCTATCATCCTGTCTAAATTCATCATTCTTTCCCTATCTTTTCCTTTAATCTCTATTCTTTTCCCTTCATCTCCGCCAATCCACGATCTGCCGTACCAATGGATGCTTGGCTAAGGTCGAGCTTAGTCGCAAGCGTGCCGACCAACCTGGGATCAGGCTACTACGGGTACTATAACGCCTTACCTCAGCATGCGGGGCTCTGCTGGGGCTGACCTCCCTTGCGGCTCGTGGGATTCACTATGACGAAACTTAATGTCAAAAAGAATATATAAATAAAATGTCAAAATATTAAGCATTTTTATAACTTTCACTTTACACCTAACTGATTACTTTAATTAAAAACTGTGTGTAAAGGATAATTAATGCCGACGTCACTCGACGCAGGGTCTCTTGGTACGTCATATACAACGGTTTATTTGCTGCGTGGAAAGAAGTGCACAACATTAATTTCTTTCCATATACGGTATACAAATAATTATGTGAACAGTCAGAATATCTACTTAGCTAAGATCCGCGACAAGCAAACAAAAATAGAAGAACAATAATGTGTGTTTTTTTACTGGAAGAAATGGATTTACGGGGTACTTAAACTAAAGCTTACTGAAAAACGGCTGTCAGCAACTCTATACTTTCCAACCGCTATCAACAACACCAACACCAAACACACAACATCACTTTTCCACATTGCACACGACACGTGTTTCGCCTCAACACGAGGCATCATCAGGTATACCTGACTCTACGGAAGACTCGTAGACTCTACGAAGACAAGTGTTAAGACCGTTGTCCACATATTAATGGATTTCTACAAAGTAACGCCTAACTCCATTAATCACAAATAATTATGTTTATTTAGCAATCAATCAACCTGGAACTAAATGTTAATATCTGGGTTTATTTAGTAGATTTATATTAAATACATTATTTAAAAAAAACCACTTACCGGGCGAGGCGCGGTAGCTGAGCTACCTCTCAGACGCCGGTTTTCTACGAGTGTGATACTTCCCCGGGCGAGCCGGCCCATTCATGCTGCAGACAAATAATATGCCATTCCTGACAAAGTATTCGTCTGCAGCGTGGCTCTACCACTTTTAAAGCTTAAAAAACAATTACAGAAAGGTTAATTCAAAATATAATATACATGTTTTTGTATATTTGTAAATTATACTAATAATTATATAAGAAGAATCTGTTCTCATATTTCCCACATATACCTTAGCAACACCATTCTATTAGGTGATACACTTACTTATTTACCTATACAATGATCTGAATGACTCCATTACATCGTTGTCTAAGTGATAAGATAATAAAAAATAAAATATGATAAAATAAATGATATATTTTAAGCTGATAATAGAGATTTTTAGAATTTAATAGAGTCAGGCGTTACTTTACAGAAATCCATTATTAAAATCGACAGTCGGAATTTACTTAGCTAGATACGCGAAAAAGAAATATAACAGAAAAATAATAATGTATTTACAAAAAAGAAGTGGACTTTACACAATCTAATCATCATCATCAACAACACCCTGCGACAGTCCACTGCTCGACATAGGCCTTCCCCAAGAAATCTTTGCCTACACGCATTCAAACTCCACCAGCCGCCCTGCGCAAATCGTCGCACCTTCTAGCCGGGGGGCGTCTCACACTTCGGAATCTAATACTTAACGAAAAATTGGCTGTCAGCAAAATCCTTCACCTCTTCACTGCTGTCACCAACACCTCAGTGAAGTAAAACATGTTACGTATTATTGTGGAAAAGTGGTAGTGGGTTTTTTATGTTGTTGGTTTTAGTGGGAGCAAGAAAAAGTGGAGGATTTTGCTGACAGCCGTTTTTCGTTAAGAATTAGATTAGTTATTTTGTGATTCCCACTTCTTTTTCTTAAAACATTCCATGCCGTTCCGTTCTTGAGGATTTTTCGTTCAAACCGCGTGTTGCTTAAACTAATTGCAAAAAAAAATAATATGTTCCCATTGCGTTATACATTTAAAACTATACAGTTTTAAATGCATAAATTAAAGTTATAATTATAAGTTTTAACAATATAACAGTTTATTAATAATTTAATCCTTTGTAACTATAAGCGACTTATGTATTTAGATCTCTGTGTCTATACGTGTATATACAATAGTTTATGTAGAGTTTACATTATAAACAAATAAATAAATAATTAATGAAATTTGTACGCCATTAGTGGCAATGTGATGGAGCTTTTGAACGTCTTTTTTCATCTTGTTACGCCTCACATTATGCTAATAAAGAATTATTATTATTATTATTATAGACCCTTTCCTTGATTATAATATTTTTTGCAATATTTTAATTAATATTAAGACATAACGCGAAAAAACAAAACACTACAGTTGTAAAGCGTAGGGCGTGTATGCGCCACACGGCACGAAACGTTTAAAACACTATCTTGTTTTCTGTTTTGTTCGTTTTTCGTGAACTTCGATTTTAACTAAGTGAATTCTAAATGTTAATCTTGATATATTTTAATTAAACTATTGGCTTTAACAGCTTCATCGAATACTGGGCCCGCGGGCAAGTAAAATATATATGGGAATCTGCGCAAATCACAGATTCCATCGGCTCGACGCCGTGTCGGAGGTACACATATGTGTGTGTGCCGATTTTAATTTCGTCATGACGCTACATTTAACGTGTAGGCGAGGATTGGACCGAAATAACTATAGTCCCTATTAGTCCCCTAGGCCTTAAGGTCTAGGAGGTAAGAACCGACCGGGTACGTGAGAGAATCTTGTGTAACCGGCCGGTGTAGAAGTGATCCCTACTCTACGTGCTCGGCTAGAGCCAGGGTGCTTGTGAGTGTTGGTGTCGCAAGTGGATCCGAATGACGCTGTTTCGTCGTCCGGATCGTATAACACGTTACGCGGGCGTCGTCTTTTCGGGCGCGCGTTAAAATCGGGTGAATAATTTACCGATTGTACCACCAGTGGATTTAGATGGGATATATTTTAATTATTAACAGAACTAATATGGAAAGAAAAGCAAGTTTCTCACTCAAATCACGTTTTCTGTTTAACTGCAACTTGATTCAAATGAATGTGTATGTATATACAATATGTATAAGTATATGTATATATAATATGTATGTAAATGTACTCAAATATACGTATAAGTGCAGGTTGATTCTGACGTAACGTGGTATCTTGAATACTAAATACTTGCTACTACACTAAGGTTCAGGGTTTATCTAATATTACCGTGTAGTCAGCTCAAGGTCATTAAAGCTAATCTTCCGAAGGTTTTCCGATGCTGCGACTAATGATGATTTGTTTTATGAGATTTAGTGTATGAGTAAACACCGCATCAGATGATCAGCTTCTTCGTTTGCTTACCTTTTTTATGGCATAGGGAGATAAAGAAGCAAGCGTGCCGCTAATGTGTAGATTAACAACCAAGCAATCAACGCCGTCCATAGATGCCCACAAAACCATAGGCGTTGCAGAAGGGTTGCCGGCCTGTGAAAAATGTGTAGTTTGGACTTTTCCCGTCAACTTACAGTAGTGACGTTGTGTTTTTATTTTATTTCTATATTCTTTTTTTATGGGATAGCAAGGCAAACGAGCAGGCAAGTCACCGGATGGAAAGCAATCAACCCCGCCCATAGACTTTCGCAGCGCCATATGCAATGCGGAAGCGTTGCCGTCCTTTAAGGAAAGTGTCATTATGGGAGTGGCAATGGGAGGGGGGAGAGTAGAGGGAGGGGGGAGGGGAGGGTGTTGGGCCTTCGGAACTTAGCCGCTCACCGTACGAAGTGGTGTAGGTAAGCTACCACTCAGACGCTGTTTTCTGCGGGAGTGTCGTACTTTCCCTTCGGCCGGCCCATTCATGCTACAGACAAATATTATGCCATTCTTGACAAAGTATTCGTCTGCAGCGTAGCTCCACCACTAAAAAATTCTTATATAATTATCATATTTTTGGTTTTTATATATTATTTTTTATATATCATTTTTATATATACCATTATTTCCAAATATTGATTAGAAAATAAACAATTTGTCTATTTTACATGCTGATAAATACAAATATTTAACCAAATAAATATTTTTTCCACTTCTCCGTATCGGCAAACATTTGTTTTCGGAATACATTTATCAGAACATTGTGGGGCGAAGCAATATTGATAGTTGGGTATGGATTTGAAGGGAAAAGTGTACCAAAGATTTCACTGATATTCTATGAATTCAAATGGTTGATATTTTATTCATGTTTCATACCGAGGTAAGCGCTTCGTGGGAACATTTTTGTATAACGCGTAGAATAATATAAATTTCGCGTGTGCGAGATGTTTTACATACCTGTTTTTCTTTAATTTCCAAGGGAGGCATATAATTATGAACATATATAACGGCTTATATCAGCTCAACTTTCCAAGTGCCAACTCGTTTCATTTGACCGTAGCCAAAGAAGAGGGACCCAAAACGACATGACGTGTTTCGCCTCAACACGAGGCATCTCAACAATTCTCTACGGAAGACTTCCGTAGAGAATTGTTAAGTAAGACTTCCGTAGAGTCTACTATACCTGATGATGCCTCGTGTTGCGAAACACGTGTCGTGTGAAATGTTAAAAAGTGGTGGTGTGTGTTTGGTGTTGTCGATAGTTGTTGGGAGGTGGAGAGTTTCTGACGGCCATTTTTTCGGTAAGATTTAGTTTATGTTCCCCGCAAATCCACTTCTCCCAGTATAAAAACACACATTATTTTTCTGTTTTTGTTTGCTTGTCGCGGATCTTAGCTAAGTAAAAGTTCTAACTGTCTACATAGTAATGGATTTCCGCAAAGTAACGCCTGACTCCATTAATCGTCCTAAAAAAAATAATTAAATTTTTTATTTATATTTGAAAACCTAATTCTGGCGCCAAAAATTATTCGTGTGACAAGTATTAAAAAAATTACAGTTTAAATTTGAAACTTTCCATCTTTAATTTAACGGTTAATTATTTTATATTATAAGTCCTTCAATAATAACTTTATCAGAAGAACTCTCCGCCATATTGTCAAGTTTCTTTCCTTATAGCAAAATGGCGGATCACACAGTCCGTTTGCCTATTGCCGAAGAATTTTGGCCTGCATTTGAAAAATTTGAAAGAGAATGTATTAAAACCTTTGGAGAATGTATTTAAAAGCTAAACTATGCAAGTATATTGTATTTTTAAATCATTGAGAGTTAATTTATCAATATTGTCATTATTTATATTTTATTAGGAACCCAATAGAAATAACTTAATTTTATATAGGTAATCTTAAAATGTACACCAGAGCAAAACACAAATTGTGGCGGTCATGTGGGTTGTACACTAGCCCACTAGCCAGTTAATAATAAAGCGCATTAATTATACGCGCGTACATCCGCCTGACTCGACTCGTCGTTACGAGCAAACCCGATAATGACGAGTCGAGTGTTGGCGCTGTAATGAAAGTAATAACAAGCACTTCACGCCTCGTCGCCAATGTAATATTAATTAGCGGTTTAATTAAATTATTAATGAGATTAATGTCGTTAGCGTGCAGTGTGAAATATAAAATCAAAAATAATTAATAATTTGAAAGATTCGATTTGTGGGTTTTATTTTAACCCACACCCAAACGAGTAAAATATCACCATCAGGCACGTAATACGGATGGACGAGTCTAGAGCACCCAAACGCCTACTCGACTGCAAACATCTGGTCATAGAAGCCGAAGAAGAAAGGCTAAGCTCAGATGGCTAAATGGAGTCCAGAACGACTTAAAGGCAATCGTTGTTGTTGACTTAAAGGCTGGAGAGAAAAAGCCAAACTAAGATCCGACTGGAAAAATTTACTGAACCGGGCTAAGGCCCACCCGCGGCTGTAATGCCTTGATTATGATAATAAGCAATCAGAGCCACCTAGACAACTGCAACAACTAAGGTACTCTAGATAGGTCGTCAGCCTTTCAGATTAAAAAGTAACGCGTATAAGAGATTAGAGTTAAGAGATAAGAGTAGGCTTCTTTTTGGAAGATTCCAATGTCGTATCGGTTTGGAAATATCGTTGAAGATAACAGAGTAGTGGTGCATGGAATGAAGTATCGGCAAAAACGCACCGAACTGGATCGCCACTCGTCCAGATGGTGGGGATGAAAATATTCTATTTGTCTAACGTTAGTCCGCCAATAATGAGGCTTTTACCAACACTACGTAATAAGGTTCCTCTGGACGAAGAAGCAACGAAAAAAATCCACAATTATCCACCTTTTTGTGGGTCTGTTCTACTTTTTATAAATGCAATAATGTCTATGAATTCAATATTATTTATAATTTCACAGATAATCAAGAATATTTTCGGTTTAGTTATCATTTTTTATGGGACAGGAAGGCATACGAGCAGGCTTGTCGCCTGATGGAAAACAATCAACTCCGCCAATTGAAATCCGCAGTGCCATAGGCATTAATTAATTATAACCTAAGTATAGGTCATATAGAAATTTGCTTACAAAATTATAAGTATAAAAAAATTTCTTGCGACCATTAATTAAAAAATTAAAGTGGGCACACTTCCATTGAGGTGCATTCATACTCGCACGGCAAAGAGGGCTTGTACACACTAGTGTGCTAGCGAGATAATGACGCGCACATATTATACGCCGCGTACATCTATCCGAGCAGACGTCATTATGACGGGTCGAGTGTACACGATGTAACTTAACACAAACATTTTATACTTTGTTTTTAATGTATAGATAGACTCATTCATAAAGGTTAATTAACCTTTTAAGCAACTCTTTAAACGTTGTTTAACAAAAATTGCATTCATAAACGCTGTTTAGAGTTAATCGACTGCTTAAATCTGTTACTTAAGTAGGTATGAAATTGAACAATCTCGCACCCTTGTTTAGAAGCTAATCAACAAAATGGCGGACAAAAATTACACATTGAACAGCTGTTTGTGATGACAATGTTATGATAGTAGCTAGCCAGCATTCCAAGCGGCGTTTTATTTTTTTAAATAAGGTGTTTTTTTAAATATTTTTTTAAATAAGAAAACTATGAGTAAATCACATGGTGGTAGACGGCCAGCCACCCAGATGACGGGGATAGAACCAATTTGTTTTTTCTCGTAGTGCAATGGTGGTATTTGTGCAACTGGGAGGAGATTAAACAACTTCCCCAAATATTCGCCGTAATAAATTCGATACAGTACGCATAGAGGATAATAGATCTCTGCGTACAACGCACCAAACAATACGGACAATATGTAATATCCTAATCATGGTCAATAATAACGAAACGTTTGCGCTGGGGGTGACAAATATATAATGTGCAACCCCTTTTTGTTAGACGCCTGCCTCATCCAAACAAGACTACACATTTCTTAAAGCTGCGAATGTCGATGGTACAAGATTATATGGACAGTCAAAAGTTTTACTTAGCTAAAATCCGCAACAAGCAAAACAATAACAGAAAATTAATAATGTGTGTTTTTCCGTTGGGTCTAGTGGATTTATTTGGAACTTAAACCAAAAACTTACCGAAAATCGGCCATCAACTCTCCACCCACCAACCACTATACACAACGCCAAACACACACTATCACTTTTCCATCCTGTACACGACACGTGTTTCGCCCCAACACGAGGCATCTTCAGGTATAGTAGACTCTACGGAAGACAACCGAAAAGTTGTCTTTTCGGTTGTCTTCCGTTCTTTTCGGTTGTCGTCTTTCGGTCGTCGTTCGTGTGTTTGGCGTTGTGTATAGTGGTTGGTGGGTGGAGAGTTGATGGCCGATTTTCGGTAAGTTTTTGGTTTAAGTTCCAAATAAATCCACTAGACCCAACGGAAAAACACACATTATTAATTTTCTGTTATTGTTTTGCTTGTCGCGGATTTTAGCTAAGTAAAACTTTTGACTGTCCATATAGTGATGGATTACCGCAAAGTAACGCCTGACTCCATTAATAAGGTACAAGATTACACATTTCTTAAATACCGGCAACGCAGCGGATGTCTATGGACGGCGTTAATTGCTTTCGATCAGATAGATGACCCGCCTGCTCATTTGCCTTCCTATTCTATAAAAAAATAACACGTCTTAGAGTAGTCCTATGTCCAGCCGTGGACACTAAAAAACTATTGATGTTAAGCTTATTGTCAATAGTATAGAGAATCTGATAACATTTTTTAATTCCATTTCGGTGTGGCAAAATTCATTTTACGCAAGGACGTATCTTGAATGACAAACGACGTCTTGGAGTTTTGAACCGTAAATTTCGTTAGCTTGACTAATTATTATGTCCCTCTTTAGGGACATTCCATTCATATTATGTTTTATTTAAAGATTTTAGTTAAAGATTTAAATAGAGAATCTCTGTGGAGAGGTGGAGATAAATAGAACCATGATAGTAAGAATGAGATGATTAAATCTCATCCTTGCAGAATATCAGCATAAAGAAATATTTTACTATTACCGCGTTTCGTGCGGTGACTGTTATAATTTGAAAGCAAATTCCAATTAGATTTGAATTAGTAATTTGAATCCAAATTCTTTTGTCCTCTATTCAGGCACAACAGAGTGCCTTCCAAAGTAAAGGCGCTTATCGTGTAGTGTCGTCAAATGGACTATTTTTCTATGCGACGTTAAATGAACTATTTTTCTATACATCGTCAAATGTACTATTTTTATATGCGACGACAAAGGGACTATTTTTAAGCAACATCAAATGAACCATTTTTTTATGCGACGTCAAATGAACTATTTTTCTATGCATCGTCAATGTACTACTTTTCTATGCGGCGTGAAATGAACTATTTTTAAGCGGCATCAAATGAGCTATTTTTCTATGCAACGTCAAATGAACTAATTTTCTACGCATCGTCAAATGAACTATTTTTCTATACGACGTCAAATGAACTATTTTTCTATACAACGTCAAATGAACTATTTTTCTACGCATCGTCAAATTAACTATTTTTCTATGCGACGTCAAATGAACTATTTTTCTATACATCGTCAAATGTACTACTTTTCTATGCGGCGTCAAAT
>JASFAT010003385.1:0-14063 GCA_031353405.1 Baronia brevicornis
TCACTAAACGCAAAACCTTTTATAATTAATTGGAAAATTGACGAGCTACATAGTAAATGGTAAAATGGGGTAAATTAGAAGTGAAACATGTCTTTTGGAACTTTCAAAGTTATATAAGCATTAATATAAATATTTTAACGCCAACTTAATAAATGACAGGTGTTTACAATAACGGAGTCAACAAAAATGTTGCGTAAAAACAACATACAAAATAATTAAAACTATAAATTTACAATTTTCTAAAGGATAAGATTTAAAAAATTTGTACGCTACTTTATTCAAGTTAAGATTAAGTGGCCCAACCGATAGATTCAAAATATACTTTTATTATCTATCGCTTGAACCCTAAGAATGTTTCTGCCATGTTAACAAGAATAGACTTTACATTGCAATGTATTTCCCGCTGTAAAAGATATGACACATAAATAAAAGTATTGTTGTTATAACTTAGCTTTATATATTACTGGTATTGTTATTTTAAATTTAAATCAATAAAGATTTATAGATTTTAAAACTATTGGGTTATGTCTGCTGAATAAAATAGATTCTGTTCGACTCAAATATCTATAAAGGCAATTATTGAGTATATTTTCTGAACCGGCAGTAGATTAGACTAGACTCAAAATTTATTGTCAGTACATACACGAAACTTTTTAGTGTAAAAATGACTAACTTGATTAGACTCAAGATTTCCTGACTTCTTTATAAACTTAACATAGAATCGTAGTTCACATCTTAGTGTGTAAAAATGTTTTCCTTGACTTGAAACGATCAGATGAAATAATGGGTGCGATTCCGATCAATCGCTATTGACTGGTTAGCTACTTCTTCTACTCTTATGTTTTTAGTCACTGAGTTAGGTTAAAACATTTTTATCTTGCTTTTCTACCAGACCTTTGAAACAAAGAAAAAATATGTGATTCTAACTAATGTAACCATCAAAAATTAAGACAAATCATCAAAAATTTCTAATATTAAAAAATATGTATTAGAATTATTTTATTATTTGTCTTGTTGATACGTAATCAGATCTTTTGATATTGTGATGCCTAGGGAGAATTAATTGAAAGTATTGCAATACTTTATAAACTTTTTATGGTCTGGAATGGTAAACTTAATTTATCGTAAGTAAATTCACATTAAATCAAACGAGAAAATGGAGTTACTAAAACAAAGATAGTTTCTTTTAATCCGGTATGTAATATTTCAATTTATTTTATCATATAGTTGATATTATTTTTTATTGTACCTGAATATTTTGAATTGTAATATAATTGTAGTAAAATTTTTATTTTTCTGAAATGATGAATGAAGTTAAAAGTATGATGCAAAGCTATTCGTAAGTTCTAGATTGACTGCACTTAATATATTAATGTGCGTATAGTGGATTAACGCTGTGAAACAATTAAATACATCATGGAGCGCTTGTCTCATGACTTAAATCTGGCGTTAGAGGAGAGTAACTACTGCCGGCAGGAACGACGTAAACTAGGATTTCGACGTCGTACCAGATCCGCAGGGAATCTACGTAAGTATGATTACATTAAAAGGATTATTTTTACATTATTTCTATCTCTAAACATATGAGTAATGTTTGGTACACAAACAAATAATTGCCATAGAAACTAGTAATTCTGTCGGATTTGGAAGTAGCCTTCAGGATAATGGACATTTTAAAGAAAACACATCCTTGATCCTTATCTGTTGTCTTACAAATGTAGTTATAATATGCAGTAATTTTCTAAAAAGATTTTTAAAGGATTGGGAAGGTAACCTGTGTTTAATAATAATAATAATCCAGGGTGACAGTTTAAGTCCAACATGGTTTTACTTGGCCCTGTCCTCTCAGCACTGCTCTCAAGGATTTGGGGTAGGGGTTTAAACTTCTTCTAACTTCCAAAGCTGATCTCTCACACTTTCTATACATGGATGACCTCAGGTTGTTTAACCAGAATAAAACTGACCTTGTCTTTACTAAATTTATTATATTGGTTTAGTAATGAAATATGAATGCAGATTGGTGTTGATAAATGTGCTGTCATCAATGTTTACAGAGGTTCTCATAAGATACAACAATAAAATTATTCAAATTAATTATTGAGACACAGTTTAAGCCAATATTAGAATCTGAATCACAATACATTGTGTATTTACAATAAAATCATAATCAACAACAGATCTTTTTTTAGAGCAAATTATTAGGAAGTAATAAAATTGGAGCTTAATACTTGGGAGATACCAATTCTAACATATACTTTTGGTATTTTAAAATGGATTCAAATCAAATTAGATACTTTGGTCAGGTGTGTATGTTCGCTGATGACAACAAATAGATACCATCTTCAATCATCCATCATGACATTGTATTAACATTCATAGTTCGGTGAGATTGAGGATTTTGTTTGTGCAATACATGACGAAGAAGTTATAAAAACTAACAACTACCAGAAATACATCATGCTACATTATACTGGGATGGATCTATTATCACAGATCAGTATATTGTTGTTAATATGTCTGATATTGTGATACTGGATTAAACTACACACAAGGCAATGATAATGAATGTTAGCGTTAAAAATGATGAGAATCTTATAAAATTGGAAAAAGTGAAACAAAATACACTGATCTCACGCATGAGATTTCCGTAATGTGGCACATTGATTTCAGTATCATTGTTACGATAGTAGTCTCTATGATTAGATTTATTGGTAAAAATTTGGAGGACCATCTGTTCAAGTTAGGTTTAAGTAAGTGGGTTAAATTAAAAAAAAAGTCATATTGTGCACAGGAAGTGTAAAAAGGTTCCTTTTCTTTGATGTCTAAATTCTTTGTTAACTTGGTTTATCCTGCTACAAAGGATTAATAATCTTAATAATAGTACTGTTTTTATAGTGTTTTTTTATTTTAAGAGGGAATTGTGTAAATAAAGAAGATAAGAATAAACTTTATTCACCATATTTATGTTAAAAGTATATATCTTAACTAACTTATCTAACAAACACAATATTTGGTATATACATTAGCATATGTTGTAATACAGGCTAGCACAGCATCACTGTGCTAGCCTGTATTACAACATAATATTGTATTAGTAATTAGTAGGTGGGTAAGCTAAAAAAGAGAACATTTAGTAAAAAAACACTGGTAATAGTGAACTAATTTGTTTTATTTTTAATATGAACTTTTAATAGCTTTTCAAAGTTTACATATTTCTAATTAAAAGAGCTGTAAGTTGCGATTTTTTTCTAGTATAATTTCCATCATTTGTATAAAATACTTTTATCTAGGCTTATTTAAAATAAAGTTATTTGAGTTTCTTAATTTTGATTAGCTGTAAGAAATGCTAATTAACAATTTTCACTATAAACAAATTAGATCTATACTATTTTCAACTGTGGATTGCTGCAAACACCTGATAATGTCGATGCATTTGGGTTCCCCTCTCCTACCCATGATGTAATTTAGTTGAATTTGTGGTGAACACATGCCTAATGCCCGTATTCACAAGCCACTATAACTAAGGTTTATCCAAGTGTAGTGGAAACCCCTTTGCATCCTGTTTATTTTTCCATTCCTATATTATTTTAGAGTCTGCAGTTACAGTAAGCCTAGTTGAAGACGGAAGTTCAAGTAGTCCTCCACAAGCTCCTGTTATAACTCAACCGCTGTCTGATTCGGATGATTTACAACCAAATTTGCCAACATCTAATACATCAAGACAATATCGTGAGATTGTTAACGTTGAATCAGATTCAGTTAATGAAAATTTCTCACCTACGCGACCAGCAAATACTAAAAGAAAAAGGAAGTTAAAGAAAATGGTAGTGGGTTATGCAAATGGGAAGAGATCACCACCCATAGAGTTACTGAGTGCGGCAATAGAGGTGAGTTTCTTTTAATTTAGAAAAATTTTAGTAAAAATGTTATATATTTTTTTAAAGTAATTTAATATTTTGTGATGTATCCTATAAATAATTTAAATTAGATTATGAAAATGATGTTTTCAAGGAAATTATTCTTTTCAAGGAAATCCTAGAAACATCAACTCAATGCTGGATATATATTTTAGTGCCTTTATGTGTGTATAAATAACAGAAAGCACACTCACATCTAATTCTTCTTAATAAAATTTAATATTTATAATTATTATATCATATTATATTTTATATAATATATAAGAATTTACTTTTACTCTACCTTATTGTGCTTTAGTTTATTATCAAATCAAGTATTGTTCTATCATTTGGTAGCCTCAATATTAAAATGGTATACAGCAATTAGAGAAGATTCGGAATATTGGTAGATGGAAGATGGTGTGACGGGCTGATTTCCGCAATTCGACGTCATCATGCGCCTTTTTTGCGTGTCGTCACAATGGATAGCTCCTATTCTATCCACCCCAGTTCCTCAAAGAACTGCAGCAGCCTCTTCGGTCTACCTACAGCATCTTCAAGGGACCCGGGTGCACCCAGGTGTCTGGCCCGATTCGGAATATTTCTGAACAAGTATTTTGTTTTGTGGCTATTTTGAATTATTTAATCGTTAATTATGTCAATCAGTTGTAGTATTTTGAGCTGCCATCGCTACATATGTGAAGGTTTTTCTTAGCTAATATTTATTTGCAGCCAGATAGAAATACTATGACAAAAGTTGTAAAGAGTACAATAAAGGCGTTTTCTTTTGAAACCATATGCTTGAAGTGAAGATAGGATGTTGTCTCAATACTAAACACTATCAGTAAACATGCGTTTACTTATAATTTGATATACCCTAATTCTGCCGCCGGACGCCTAAAATAATGTTGTTTACACTACTATAGAGTAAAACTATCTAATTCAAAATATTTTTATATAGACAAATGCGTCTTCAACTTCGGCACAATCGCACGAATTGGCGCCGTTACTACATATCAATAACAATTTAAAAGAAAGGTAAGTTATGTACGTTTGTGAAACCATTATTCACACACACCACACACGCACATGCGCACCGCACACCGCATACCGCACACGCACATGCGCACACCGCACATGCACACCGCACACCGCACATACACACACCGCGCGCACACACACACACACACCGCGCACACACACACACACACACACACACACACACACACACGCACGCACAACACACACACGCACAACACACAAATACACACACACGCGTACACACACACACACTAGTCTAATGCATGCAAAGACAGATATTATGCGCTAGCGGAACGTGCACCGGGCGTCATTGACAATAATATTTATATCGGCGTGCCCTCCCGGGGCCAGTTTTTGATAAAGCTATTAAAGCCAATAGGCTACCAGCATTAACATCATCGAATCAACATAGGCATGCATTGCGTACGGGTGCGTCTTGGTACACGTCTTAGTGGTAATCTCTGCCATTCTCACATGTTTCTAGTTCGTGCCTGTCCCCAATATCCGTTTACAGAAATTAATCAGTGATCCAGATCTGTACCTATTATTGTTTTAATTTTGATGTCTAAAGTATTTTTCAACATATATGTGTTTATATTTATAATTACTATATTTGCAGGAATGTTTTCTGCGGAAAAAGAAAATGGTCCCACAGGGACAAAACTGATGTGTGTGAGATGAGGGAAAGGTCTTTCAGTGGCGGTTGTTCGTCCAAATCAACATTCTTTAAAACTGATATCAAGTGCAAAAAATATGATAGTAAGAAATCAACAACAGACTCTGTCATACAACCAACAAAATTTTTTCTTAAGTCACCAAATACTAATTCTCTAGACAGTATGTCAAGTTTTAACTTTATCTACAAGAATACTAATAATGGCTCAATCCCACTACCCAAAGTGTATGGAAATCAAATGGCGACAGGGATACCATCCTTCTTTAGTTCCAATGAAAGGAAATATAAAAAAAATATAGGAGGCCCCTTTAATAAAGATTCAAATAGCAAAATGGATTGTACAGAGAATGAAAGTAGTTCTTTAAGTAGTAGTGAATCTGATGGAGTAGTAACTAATGATAGCGACAGAGAGGGTGACGATGAGCTGACAGACTGGCCCGGTATAGAAGAGCTCAAGCAATTCAATAAAAATTTGTCTTTAAAATCTTCCAAAGCTAATAACAGCTTAACAAAATCTAAGAGTGCTATGCCACCAACAAAAAGATGTAAAAAAGAGAACGTTGGTGTAAATAGTGTTTTGACTGGTTTTAAAAATAGATTTAAAAAGAAAAAAGCTAAAGTCGATTCGGAAAATGACGACGATGCTAACATGTCAGATTCTAAAACTGTCGTTGATTTAGGTGATCCTGTAACGAAATCTAATCGAGACCACATTCAAAGACTTCAACCACATTCATCATTTTTAACTTTTAGCGATGTAAAGAATGCTGGTATTTCTGGCCAGAACGCTGATGAATCTTTTTTTCAATCGTTTCAAGCATTCCAAGAAAAGGAACAACAAAATGAGGAAAATATCAACCAGATACTCCACATGCCACCACTTTTACAAAAAACATCTTCGAGTGATTTGAATTTGAGCGAAAAGTCACCACAAAGCGATTATTGTAGTGAAAACTCTATGAGTAATATGAATGTAACTGAAGTTAGAGAGATAAGGGCTGGTTGTAGAAGAATTCGAGACGAACGTCCCGGTTTTCTTATTTTAAGTGCTGCAAATGAACAGTTATCTAAATTCCTCCAAAATTCCTATCAGACAGCACTTTTGCTACCCTGTTCCCAAGACCCCGAGGAAGACAAAAAGTTAGAATCATTAGCAAAGTTATACAATTTAGATTTACAATATGAGATGGGTCGACCATTATTGATGAAGACTAGGTAATTATTATTTTTTTCTATATATATATATATATATATATATATATGTATGTATATATATATATATATATATATATATATATATATATATATATATATATATATATATATATATATATATATATATATATATATACAGTGGCTGCACAAAGTGAATACTTAGTACTAGTAGTACGAATGTACTTCCATATAATCTATCATCAAATTATATAGAAACAGTTAGCTCTTAGTTTTTATATGTAACAAACTTTATTTTACTCTCATTAAACAGACAACTTATATTAAGAATATTATTTTACTACCAAAAGAAGTTATAAATAAAAAATAGTAAATAATATAACCATAAATAAGTATTCGTAGCCTTGTACTTATTGTTATAGAACAATCAAAAATATGTTAACTAAAAAGATATTTGTTACTTGTGAATTATAAAATATAGTGCATACGGACCCCTTATCTTTAATTTAGGCTGTTACAAAGTGAATACCCAACATTTTATTTCATATAATTACGTAAGTGATATTCTAAATTAGTGTTTGCGTATTTGTATCTATTCGCAAACAGATATGAGTATGTGTTGTCTGTCATTTATTGCGGGTATTAGATGTGTTATGGAACGAACTATTCTTTAGATTTAGTATGTGCAGCAGGTTTTTTAAGGAGGGTTGCTTTACAATTTATATTAGAAGGTTTCCGTTTAATTTTATTTTTGAGCGGTGGGGGTAAATCGTTCAAATTATTGCTATAGAAAATCTAAAATATTCTCTATACTTTGTTGTTTTATTTTTTGGCACCTTCATAAGATTTAACGTAATCATACAACAGCTTTTGTGTGAATTATCTTCGATGTATGCGAATTTTCAAAAAGATTTGTGTGAGATTTTTATTCCCTATAACTCTATAATAAGTACATACATGCGTAATATTTATATTTCAGAAAAACAATGCGAGTGATTCAGGTTGAACAATCATATTCTAATTCTTCGTCTGGACACAAGCGAAGGTGCTATGGTGAAGATCCAGATAGTGGTTTATAACTTAATGATTAACTTATCTCTTGATTTGAAAGAGACTTTAGATGAGCCAAAATGTAGTCTCAGAAAATAGTAGATACTTTTTCTCTAGCCATTTATTGGCCAGATAATATTTATTTATAAGTTTCTTTTGTAACACATTATGCATGAAAATGTGTTCTGTCTTCTCTTTCAGCAAATAAATTTTGATACATGTAACTTTCTCCACTAAGCTGTGTGCTTAATTGGAGGGTACAAAGCCAATGCTATGTGCAATCACGTTTTAATTACAATTCTTAGAAAAGAATCCTATGTATGTAACTGTTTCGTACAGCTAAGTATTACAGATTTTTTATTTATTTAACCCTAGCAACGCACATTTATCGCTTTGCCAATTAATGGCATGATAACTAACATATAGCATTTAGAAGGTAAATCAGTTTGTGTACTAATTAATGCGTAACATCATAGTCAAATCGTATAAAAAATTAAAATAAAACTTCAGTATCTAGTTTATAATGTTGTCTGTCATTTAAAGCAAAATTCCAAGGTGAGTGGGTATAAATATGTACATATCTTATAATAAGGAAAAGAAACCTTTTCTTATGTAATACATATTTGGCGCCCCGTCCGTTTGAAATTGACTTTAATTAACACGTACTTGGGACATATATGGGCTGTTAAAAAACAAATGAAATATGATGTATCGCATGTACCTGATAACATTTCCATAAGTCACTATTTTTTGTCCTTATCCATCAGGTGATATGTTTAAAATAGTTTAATAAGATAAGCCCTCTCTTTGGTGCGAGGTACTGTTAAAATGATTCCGAGGATGCCATCGTTATTATGACAACGTGTATTACCTCGAGTGTTGTTGCAAATAAACTTAACTCTTTTTGTGATTCGTTGGTCTTAATTGCTCATTATTCACACCGTAAATAATATTCATTATAAGTTAATAAGTTGAAAAGTAACAAAAGAAAACAAAGATAAAGATAGCTACAACACGTTAAGTATGAAGTTATTTGATTTAGGTGTGTAAATCATTTAAATGTATGTGCATAATTTGAAATATTAAAAAATTAATTATATAATAAATAATATATAATTATAAATAATAATTATATAATAATATATTAATTATATATAATTTAAATTAATTAAATATTAAATAATTTGAACCGACAATCGTTGGAGTAGACGAGTGCTGGAGTGGAGACCGCGACTCGGCAAACGTAGTGTGAGACGCCCTCCTGCTAGATGGAGCGACGATCTGCGCAAGGCGGCTGGTGGAGACTGGATGCGTGTCGCCGAAGATCGGACTAGGTGGCGCGCCTTGGGTGAGGCCTATGTCCAGCAGTGGACTGCCATATATAATTTCTCCACTTAGCCCTCTATCTTCGGATCCGAAGAATTGTGCTTTTGCCAAGTTGACACATACAAAGCTATGGCTATAGGCAGTGATATTTGTAATCATGTATTAAGTCTAATAAGAATTTAACTACTATGATGTACCACTGGATCACAATAAATAATTATTTTAAATTTTAGGTGGTTTTGGTTTAATAAATGATTTTGAATCAACATAGATTTTGGATTCTAAAAAAAAAATTGAATTGGAAAAAGAAATCTATTCTTTCGTTTGACACACTTGGCACTAATTGTAACTTGTCAAATGAAATAAGTATTTATTACTCATTGAACTAATGACACTCTAATATCATCAATATACTTAAGTCATTCAGTGGGAACAACAAAAAAGTTTCTAAAAACAAAAATAATCCTGTAATAATTAAAATATGCGCTGTGTCATTAATACAAGTGTGACAAGACTTGATTCTTATTGATATAGTTTATAATAATAATAATAATCTTTATTTCACAATGTGTTTATATTATCTGTGATTTTTATTTAAAGTTAATACATTTTTAGGCTTATTTATCACGGAAAAAGTGTTAATAAGTAGTAATGGTTAATAAGTACGCCTTTTTGCTAGTGAGTAATTAAACATTTATTGAGGAACATTGTTATGAGAGTATATTATGTAAAAAATACATTCGATACCTTTGGCCAACTGTTATTTCAAGAAACTATTTTTTTGTGATGTGATTGATATTGTAAGCTACAATGGTAAATATTAGTAAAGAACATTGAAATAAGCCTAGTATTTTGTTTATATATTATATCTATAAACTTGTTTCATCATGTGATTTAGTTTAATATTATTTAGAAATTATTATAATTTTGTTACTTGTGATTTAATATTATTTGGAAGTGATTAATAGTTTTATAATTGTGTTTTCATAATACATTTTATAAAAATTATACCAGTGGAATATATTTTACCTTTTCATTTTTTTGCCCTTATGTTAGAATTTCAAAAATTATTCATTTGGATATAATTTTGACAAATGTGACAGTTAATTCGTTTAATCATATATATTTTTTTAATTACACTTTTGAGATTTTAGCCGTATGCTATAAGTATCATTTGCAACTTTTTTTAACTTTAAAAATGACTTACTTCCATACATTTTTTTATCCTCTATCCTATGCTTAGGCGTGGCGTTGTAGGCTTTAAGACTTGACAACGTGGAAAGAATCGCAGGTAGGAGGCCTCTAAATTGCAGACTGGGAAGAACGACGACGATATACCATAGACGATAACCCACGAAGGCTGCTCCTTAGTCTTCGAACCCCAATGTAATGATGGAAGACACATCACAACAGCAAGACTCCCTGTTCTATAGCTTAACTTAAAAAAGGGTACTTTCGTTCCGTTAGCCGGACGCAAGCGCAAAATAATGTCGAATTACGTCAAATTTCTTACAAACTAACCTAACATTTGTTTTCCCCACGTAAAAACACCTAACTTAACCAGAGAAAAATCGCCAAATATTATCGCCGGAATTCTACATTTCTGCCAAATTTCTTGTATTTGGAGAATGTTTGTTTAGGACCGACTCTATTCTCTAAATTCATTTAAAACAATGCATGTTTTCGTTTTTCTTATGATATGATTATCTAAATGATAAAAATTTAAGGTTTTATTAGGTTAGGTTAGGTTGTACGCTTTAAAAAAAAGATTAGGTTAGTTACGGCAGTTGACTGCTGTACATGACTTTCTGCCAATCGACCATCACTGATTATCGAACCCTACGTTCGCAGTCTCCTTTCTAACACTTCTCTAACGTCAACGTCCATTTCGGCGCCGTAAAAGAGCACAGGTGAGACGCAGTAGTCGAAGGCTTCTGGTCTTTGGTAATGTTAACCCATACCATACCCATCGGTTTACTCTCGGTCATTAAAAATTGGAATGTGGATGGAAGGGTCGGCAGGGGAAGACCAAGGAAATCATACCTTGACCAAATTGCCGAAGTTTTTAGGAAAGGCCATGTCAAGAGTACCCTTAACCGACGAGCTTGAATGAGGAGAGTGTTTGAGTGTGGAGGAAGTAAGCGATCGTAGTAGATGGAGATCTTTGATCTCTGCCTACCCCTACGGGAAACAGGCGTGACGATATATATGTATCTGTACATACATACGTATACATATGTCCCAAAGTTATAAGAAAACAAAATATTAATTGTAAATATTTATTTTCAATAACTACAAAGTAAAAAACAAAAGTAACAAAAGAGAGAACAATGAGCACCATACCACAAACAGTGTATACATGTTAATCATATCGAAGCTTTGCACGATACAAATTAAGTATATAAATAACATTTAAATCTACGATAAACATGATAAATAAGTATAAAATAATTTTACCTGCGTGCTTGACAAAAAACGGATCAATTGAAAAACAAAAAGTTATATGGGTGCAGACATATCTTTTTACAACATCAACTGATAGTTGAAAGGTAAACGATTAAGCCTATTTTATTTCTTTGATGTATGTTACTTATGTTTCTTTATATTATTACTACGATAAGCAGCATTATAAAATGTTTCTTTTGTGATTTATGTAAATAAATAAAAACATATAAATTAAAAATAAACGCAAATTACGCCTAGAATGGATGTACATATCATATATGTATGAAATGTGTTTAATAGCAATACAAGAATAACATATGTTTTGCACAAAATATTTGCCGATAATTAAATTGATGATCGTTCAACGAAGATGTCTGCAATGATCAACTACCGTAACTATAATCTTTTTTAAAAACGACTAATAACCTAATAAAACGGCAAATTTTGCTCATTTGGAATCATAAGAAAAACGAAAAACATGCATTGACTGGAAATAATTTAAGAAAATTTCTCCAAATACAAAAATTTGAAAAAATGTTAAATTCGGCAAAATATTTTGGCAATTTCTCAGTTAAGTTGTGGGAAAACAAAATGTTAGCGAACATGGAAATTTGACGTAATTCGAACAATACTGTACAAAGTTAAGCTATAGAACGAAGTCTTGCTGTTATTATGTGTCTTCCATCATTACATTAATTCGGCGAGGAGCAGCCTTCGTGGAGTTTTCCCAGTCTGCAATTCCTACCTACGTTCCAAAGTCACCAAAACTTGTACCGTAAACTGTAGGATAGAAGGATAAAAAATGTATGGAAAACAAGTCATTTTAAAGTTAAAAAAAGTTGCAAAATATTACTTATAATACGTATATCTTTCAAAAGTATAAATTAAAAAATATATATGATTAAACCGGAAATTGTGTCACATTGTCAAAATTATGTCAAATGAATAATTTTTGAAATTCTAACATAAGTCTATGAAAAGGTAAATATATTCCACTGGTATAATTTTATAAATGTATTATGAAAACACAATTGCCTAAAACTATTAATCGCCGATAATATTAAATCACAAGTAACAAAGGTATAATAATTTCAAATCCGCGTCAATAATTTATAAATTTTGTGTACAAAACAAAATACTAGACTGACTGTGTTCTTTTACTAATATTTACCATTGTAGCAATATCAATCACATCGCAAAAAACTTGTTTCTTGAAATAACTGGTGAAAAAGGTATCTATTGTTTTTACATAATATACTCTCATAATTTTTCAATAAACAGTACTCACTAGCAAAAGGCGTACTGTAGCCATTACTACTGTATTGCCGCATGATATAAGCCTAAAATGTATTGCCTAAAATCGTCACAATCTTGTTATTAATAAAAGATTATTATTATTATTATAAAATATATCAATAAGAATCGGAAGTCTTGTTACTTTATATTAATGACACAGCGCATATTGAGTATTACGAGATTATTGTTTTTAGCTTTTTTGTTGTTTATAGATGACAAAAAATATTGATATTAGAGTGTCATTAATTCAATGAGTAATAAATACTTATTTCATGACAAGTTAGTGAGTATAAGTGTGAAAATTTTCCAATTCAATTTTTTAGAATCCAAATCTAATGTTGATTCAAAATCATTTATTAAATTAAAATTTTCCGCCCAAAGTATTATTTATTGATCCCAGTGAGCCTACATCATAATTAGTTAAATTCTTGTGGAACTTAATGCATGATTACTATGTACCCTATAGCCATAACTGTATGTGTCAACTTGGCAAGTGCTCGGATAGAGGGCTAAGTGGAGAATTATATATGGCTCCACTTTAACGTTTGATACTAGGCACCTATCCGGTCTTCTAAAAGAAGGGGCGACGCGGCGCATCCACCATGCAAATCTGCTGGAGAGCGTCTCACACTGCATTTGCCGGAAGTCGCATTCCACTCCTCCAATATTATTTAATATTTAATTAATTTAATTATATATATTCGCTCTATTATTATATAATTATTATTTATAATTATATATTTATTATATAATTATTTTTTAATATTTCAAAAAATTATGCACATACATTTACAAAATCAAACTTCTTTGTACTTAACGTGTTGTAGCTATCTTTATCTTTGTTTTCTTTTGTTACTTTATTAACTTATATTATTTACGGTGTGAATGTGAAACGGAGCAACGGAAAAAGTTAAATTTATTTGCAACAGTACTCGAGTAATACACGTTGTCACTGTAGCGATGGCATCCTCGGAATCATTTTAGCGTACCTCGCACCAAGAGAGGAGCTGCTTGTCTTTATTAGAAAAACATATCACCTGATGAGATAAGGACAAAAAGTGACTATGGAAATGTTATCAAGTACATGCGATACATCATATTTCATTTGTTTTTTAACAGCCGCCTTGATGCAAGTACGTGTTAAGTCAATTTCAAACAGT
>JASFAT010002061.1:0-79369 GCA_031353405.1 Baronia brevicornis
AGACGTCATGAAACCGAACCGTTTTAAGGAGATTAATATTTGGTGATGAAAAGTGGATAATGTACGACAAGAACGTGCGAAAAAGGTCGTTGTCAAAGGCCAGGCTCCACAAAATGTGGCAAAACGGTTTAACTCGCAATAAGGCGATGATGGGTGTATAGTGGGATTGGAAGAGCGTCGATTCGGATCTCTACCACCAACAACTGGTGAGATTACAACAAAAAATTGAGAGAAAGAGGCGGGAACTGATCAATAGAAAGGGTGTAGTCTTTCATCACGACAACGCTAGATCACACACATCTTTAGCTACTACACAAAATTTAACAGCATTTGACTAGGAGTTGATAATGCATCCGGCATATAGCCCTAATCTTACACCTTCATATGTCAACCTGTTTCGGTTTCTGCGGAATTCTTTAGGCAGAGATTCATTGAAAATGGCTCACTAAATGCGCAACGGTACATAACAGAAATCCTTTGTCAACATGTACATTCCGCATTGACTGTAATTGATGAAGATGCCATTTACATGGATGATAAAGCTCGGACCCACCGTTTTGGTGACGTTGATGCTTACATGCAGGAGGTCGTTATTCGTCATTTGGACTGGCTTGTACGGAGCCCCAACCTTAACTCCATTGCGCACGTATGGGACCTACTAAAACGCGAGTACTATCTGTCACAACACCTCCACAAAACATCAGGGAGCTTAAACGTGTGATCTCGTCTGAGTGGGAACACATTCCACAGAACACCATCAAAAGCCTGGAGGAAAGCAGGCCAAGACGATTGAAGACATGCTGTAATTGCTGCAACGGGAAATTCGTTATTAATTTTAATTTTCTTAATGCCTTTTTATTAAAGTGCCATAAAAATACTCCTAGCCTTAATTTCACTATACCTATAAAAATGTTCACGCGGATTTCTGTATTAAAAAAATAGAAAAAGAAAATTCCAGTTATCTAAGCTCATGCTCAAAATATTAATATTCTCGATACAATAGCCAATGACTATAAGATGCCCGTTTTTTTGCAAAGGATAAATAAATGATAAATAAATAAATAATAATATGATAAATAAATAAATAATGACATGATAAATAAATGTAAATGGACTTTGAAAACAATAATGTCTTGAATTTTCATATAAAATACGAAGAAACTTTTTCCCCAACCTATTATTTATCCTTCGCAACTTATTTACAATTACAATGGCATAGTTTTTGGTACAAAAATAGTGTGACTCATTTATACTTACACACACATACAGATGCATGTCGTCACGCCTTTTCCCGTAGGGATAGGCAGAGATCAGAGATGTCCGTCCGCTACGATCCATCCGGCACACCTTCCTTGCTCCACTTCCACATCTTTTCATCCATCCTTTTTCTCACATTCATCGTAGCGAAATGGCTCTTCGTTAGTCGCTTCTCGTGGGAATCAGGACTTGATGGGTGACGAACCACGTCACCATCATTTTTTAACAAATTATATAAATTTGTTATAGTGATCCCCATGAGCCGCAAGGGAGGATGGAGTTTAGCCCCAGCAGAGCCCCGCATGCTGAGGTAAGGCACTATAATACCCGGGGAAACCCCATGCCGAGACGGTCGGCACGCTTACGACTAAGCTAGCCCCTAGTCACACACCCTTGGGCACGACAGACCGTGGATTGGTGGAAAGGAAGGGAAAAGGATAGAGAAGAAAGAAATGGTCACGGGAAAGAAAAGATGTATTTAGACAGGATAATAGGGATATGATACTACCGCAACGGAAGACAAGGAGTGATACGCTCTGGAGGCCGGGGTCGCGTACCCGCGTACCAATACCATATCTATCAAACAGGCGGTTAGCCAAAGATACTTCCTGACCGGAATATAATTTATACTTATTGACGTAATATATTGACGTCTCTTTATAACATTTCAGAACCATACGGTTCTTGACCTTTGCATTTGACATAACATCCAACTTTTCCTTAGTCTTATCTAAGTCAACTTTTTCATATTGAGGTGGAAACAAACGACCAAACGAGTCGGTCGTGAAACATCAAGTAAGTATTTATTTTAGGTCTAACTAGACTATTGAAACGTCGAAGTCATACTCAATAATTTTAGGCACGATTTTGCTTAGATATCCTTTTCTTCTCTTTTTTCGGATTACTTACGTATATTAAACGATGCAGGCCGTTTTTGTGCAAGAGCTATCTTCAGACTGTCAAGTAGTATATTCGGTTGCAGCTCAGTAGACTACGCCATTTACCTCCCACCAAATACACAACATCACTTTCTTTGGGTGGAGATCTTTGGCGATGTCTGAGGAGCACATCTTTTTTAAACCAAGATCTAAGGTGAAAACATTGTTGTATATTATTTATTTTTCGTTGCTAGTAATCATATTCTGAAGAAATGGTTTTCCTGGTTCTTTTTAATGAGCTTATCACAAACAACGTTAGCATGCACACGTTGCATCAGCTGGCACTCACTCAAATTATGCGGAACCCACACACGCTGAAGGCTGTCAGCAAAATTGACATAGCTTTCAGTGTGGAGGTGTCTTTGAACGGTATAATGCGACACATTCACGTTGTCCGCTATTTAACGCATTGTAAAATGTGGATTAAAATATCGTAGCCCTGTCAGTTGCCGTCCGGAGCGCTCGCAATCTTTAAGGCTGAATTCTCCGCATCTGAATCTAGCATACCACTTTATTATGACGCGATCGGTAACTGCAGATGTCCTGTAGACATTGTATATTTTTTCGCTGTTTGGGTTACGTTTTTCCCTTTTTGAAAATAATACAACATTTTATGTCGAATTTTCTGCGCGCCAAAATACGAACTTATGTGACAACCCAATACCATATTTTATATATAGCTACACGTTTCATATTTGCTTTAATTTGTAATATTTATATTAATTAAATACTAATATGTGATTGGTAACAAGTATTCTCCTGCAGTTAAAAGAGCTCTGTTTTTAATGTCATATACGTTTCAATATACCTTAAATTATCGTACCAGGTTTTGTAACGTATCTAAAGTATGCACGTACTGTTAATAAACACCCAAATATAAATTTATGGATGCTTAATGAAATATTTTAAGATTTAAAATAACATACATCTATTAGCTGCGAAATTTTAAACACAGAGCTATAAAGATTCATAGAAATGCAATTGTGAAGTTACAGTGATGCTTTAAAAAAGCTTTCATTTATGTACCTCGGCAATGTTCTATTATTCAATTCCACAAAGTGTAATATTGTTGTTAAAGTAAAAAAAAAAAACAACACTGTGTGCAACATGAGTGTACGGTTTGGCAACGCAAGTAGGCTCAGCGTGTGATGCGCTCGCACTGTGCGGCAACGTCGCACCACCCTCAAGCCAATGTTTTTAAGAGGAGAGATTCATGAACTATCTTTAAAAAAAAAGAGAGCGGCACGGCACGGCACGGGCAGAGTGGGACACTCAGTCATGGAATAAATAGTTCAGGCCATGCATATATTTATCTCGATACCGAGGGATTGAAGCCGATACCCTTTATCCCTAAGTCAATTTAGTTGTTTAATTTAATACATTCATATCTTGGTTGGTTGTTGGAGATAATATTTCATAATATCATAGATGTAGGTTACACTTGCAAAATTAAATGATTTTGTTAATGCTTCGCTAAATTGAAAATGAACATTCACTGCCCAATTATGTCTATTTGATAACCTAATTATCCGTTCAGCCTAAATAAAATAATTTACGTAGTTTAAGCATATATTTGCACACAGAGCTCATTGTTTATTTTACAATGAATATATTTTTAGAAATAAATTCGAAAATATGTAACACGCAGTTTTCATTTGAATTTCTCACATTTGCTAAAATTATTTGTTAATTCCATTTCTATTTTACTCTATCTCATTATAAATATGCTATAAAACTGATTGATCATAGAGTATAATTTACTTTGAACAGCACAATTGACCTATTTAGCGTAGTGGCGAAGCATCTGCTTTCTTAGTCAATTGTAGTGTGTTCAATTCCCATATCGGGATAAATATATATATGGTCTGCAGGTATTCAGCTAATCTGCTTGGACAAGCATAGTGGGTAAGGTCCATTATTTACATCGATGGAGAAGCCCGTGCCCAGCCAGTGGGACAGAGGCTGTGAAAAATAAGGCAAAACTCGTCTTCATTGCCTACTATCTACTTGATGCATGTATAGAGTAAATCATGAAGAAGAACATTGAAAACTGAAGGAAGTGATAGAAACTCAATTCTATACTATTAAATCTGATCTATCAAAATCTCAATTATATACTATTAAATCGGAACTAGGGAAATAGAATAGCTTTGTTAAATTCTCATTACTTGCTTAACTTTATAAAACAATCACTTAAATCTATGTAAGCATTGAAAACATAAAAGAATTTTTCATCCTTACTTAGTACTTATTTTACAAATAATTTTTTATTATACCAATATACAATGTATATAAATATTAGCTGTAATATAATCTTTATCGGCTTAGCATTTCGCCGTACCGATATCATCAATGGTTATTGGATTTAATGTGAGGAGGCATTGTCGACTGGGGCTTATTTTGGTTACTGAGTAATTTTAATTGCCAAGAACAATAGAAGTCGTTTATGTTACCGACCTGTAGGAACAAAACAAGTCGCTACTTTAATCATAACCATATGATAATTATAAAGTGTATATATATAAGTTACTTTATTTTAGTGGCATAAAACTGATTTGTTTATTTTTCATTATAAGTTTAAGAAGGTCACTTCGATCCAAATTCTTAGATGGTTTTACCTTTATCCACTGGAATCTTTTTATTTGAAGTGTGCGTTATGTTAATAATATCCTTTTTAGAATCTAATTTTTAAGCGTTTTAAGCTTTATAATTTTATTTTTGATTCAAAATTGTTAGTCTTCAAGCCGAGCTACTACCGTATCAATTCTCTTCTTCCGTTGCGGTAGTATTATATCCCTATTATCCTGTTTGAATCCATCTTTTCTTTCCCCTGCCTCTTCCTTTCTTCTCTATCCTTTCCCCTTCCTCTCCTCAAATCCACGGTCTGCCGTGCCAAAGGTTGCGTAGCTAGGGGCGAGCTTAGTCGCTAGCGTGCCGCCCGCCCCGGGATCAGGCTCCCCCGGGCACTTAGTGCCTCACTTCAGCATGCGGGGTTCTGCCGGTACTGACCTCCATCCTCCTTGCGGTTCGTGGGATTAACTATGACGAATGTTAATATACCTAATTCGTTAAAAAATGACGGCGACGTGGTTCGCCACTCGTCACGTCCCGATTCCTACAAGGGCGAGAAGCGACGAATGGAGAGCCGTTTCGCTATGATGAATGTGAAAGGAAGGGTGGATGATTGTGAAGGAAGCAAGGAAGGTGTGTCGGAATCGTAGTGGATAGAGATCTGTGGTCTCTGCCTAACCCTATAGGGAGACAGGCGTGACTATATGTATGTATGTACGACGCATGGAATATTATTAGTATATATTAAAAGGCTATATGTTTAAGCGGGACATTAATCACATAAAAAATAAAAAAGTCATTTAATATGTTGACCACAGCTTCTTCTTCAAATTTAAAGAGTATGTCATTTACATCATACCTACTGGTCAAGCAGATTAGCTTTTAGCTAGCCCAGTCAGTCATGTAACCATTTTATACTTTCAAGAGTTTCATCTCGTTCTTAATTGATAAAGTTAATATAAATTTCAAGTTTATAGTCATCATGAGCATATACCGTTCGTTAGAACTTGGTCCGCTTATGAAGTAAAAACAAAAGTATTTGATCGACCTATTAAATATATTTATGTCACTATTTCGTAAAAATTACAAAGTATTTAGTACCTATCTAAGGGTTTTCGTGAATATTTTGAAAATTGATGAAGTATATTTTGTAAGTACCTATATTGTTTAACGACTCTGATTCATGAAATATATACTTTTCTTTGATATATATATTAAAAGCCTGAGCTATTAGCTGATCGGAAGTTGTATTCGGTTTATATTATAAAATATAGGTTTATATTATAGTATATAATAACGTAATAATAGCTTGTAGATATTAGCAATATGGGAATGGTAAGGATCTTCATACGCTTTGTGTAAAATGTTTTCAATCTGTTCATTAATAATTATTTTTTAACAACTTGAACCTCAATATAGCTGTAGTGAATACAAACCAACATGTTACAGTATATTTTCGAAGGCATATAAAGATGTTTAATGCGAAGTAGAGCATTATGGCGAACTATGATGTCACAAATTGTCCATATCTTGCGGGCCTTTACTCAAGAGTCTCTTCGACGAAGTTGTAACGACCTTACAACGTCTAAGGCCTACAACGTCATTTCTCACATAAAAAACTTATATCAGATAACATACCTAAGTGATAGCAAAGTTGTTACTATTATACATTAACGTATGAAAATGCACATAAATGAATGAATGTTTTATAATTTAAAATAAGAAGCTTTCTTCATTCTGATATTAATTGAAGCTGGACAACATTTAGATAGCTTCGTTAATTTTTCTCGTTACCCATACTAGACATGATAATCGTTGACATTTCTGTACTTACTTACAATGCCGAAATGGGAACAATGACACAAGCTCAAGCTAGATAGATCACATCATCGCAAACTTACTGTAGGATGCCCCTCGGATGGATGTTGTGAAGATCCACGCTAGATGCGTATAGATGATGAACTTATGTTTTAACACTGACATTATTATTTGTTAGTGATAGTTGCATAATAAATGTATTAAAAATGAATATTGCTCGAAGTGGTCCTATTCTATTCTATATTTGAGTTGCAAAATAACTGAGTTAATAATTATTTTTTAATATACACATATATGTACTGTATATGGTTTATCTTGTTCATTAGTTCATGTTTATTTACATCTTTCAACAAATTTGTCTCACCCCTGCGTTAACCTTCAGAAAATGCCGGAGGACGTATGGTGTAAGTGCGGTCTTTTGTAACACCTATGTTTATAATATTTCTAATTTATTTATATATTTCAATGAATTATCTAAATAAATAATTTATAAATGAATTAAGTACAGAATAATATAGGTATATTACCGGGAAATAAATAAATTACTTTCATTCTATGTCAATTGCAATTGGAAAATCTTAGACTTTAGGCTGTTATTTTTTCCATTGCACCATATTTTGTTCAGAAATCGTACAAAAAGAGGGGTTAGATGGTTTTTGTATATTTTATTGTTTACTCGTATTAAATCATTTGGGCCACATTCCTAGTAAATTGATTTAAGGTCCTTCGATGCCTATATACTTCAGTACAGATACGTTCTGAATTGCTTATTTAAATGAGTAGATTATATACAAACACACACATGAAACAATTTATAGAGACTCGCAGAGTTAGTTCTCTCGTATGCTGTATACTATGCGTAAGGTGGGTCTAAGGGTGGCCAAGAGGGGTGACGAGGGCCGCCGCCCTCCTCGGGTAGCGTTCAGGACGCGCCTAAGGGGCCTCGTCCAGAGAAAGTAAAATATCCTGGTATGAGGGAGCTAGTATTGTCAAGCCGATGTATATGTATAGCTTTAAACTATATTGGGGCCCTTTACTATAGGCTATGGAGCACTTATTTACATATGTAGTATATAAGTTTATCTATTATGCATATATAGGAAATGGAACAGGTTGGGAAGGGACTCCGGTTGGAAATTTGGTTACACATTGGACGTGAAGCATTCTAGTCATTAATATTGCTTTACATTTCAATAAAAAGAGAAACATATATTAAAAATACCTTATATTTATTAAATAAAAAATGAAGTGTATCATTTAGAAGAAATAAGAGACTTCCATGTTTGGTTGAAAAATAACAAAAGAATCATCAAAGTCATCATCTGAGAAAACTTACTAAATTTTTTGTCGAAACTGCATTAATAAAATGGAGAAAAATTACAATTAGTAGCTTCCTATCGGCAATTATATTCGTAACATTGGTAATGTTAATTTTGTTATATTATGATTTTATTTTGTTATTAGCATTTAACCTCGCATTATAAAGTTTTAATAGATAAAAAAATGTATACCTGTCCCAGTTTCTTGTCATTTTTTTCTGTTTTGAGACAAATTCTTCAGTTGAGCCCTTAGTTTTCTACACTTATTTGCAGTCTTTGAACTCACAATAGCTTTCAAGTACTCTATATTGAATATAGACGTTCTGAATCTGAAATTGACGTAGTTAAAATAAAAAAATAATATATCTTTGCAATGAGCAAAAATAATGTGAAATAAAAAACCTCGTTAAGATTATACTGTTAATCATTTTTTCCTTTAATATACGCCACTAATATTTGAAAATACATACTACGTACCCCAGTCCATAAAAATTGTTTAATGTAGAACATATAGATTAAATACAACAGAATAGGCAGCAGCTAACACAGGAAACAGAGAAAATGTATAAGTTTGATAAAAAATATTATATTTTAATCAAAGTGTTATAACCACTTTTAGTACAAACGATAAAATAAAATATAATTTTCTTCAGTACTTCTAAATTTATGTTTAAGCAAATTCGCAAAATATTTATATCATATTAATTATTTTTATAGCGAGGATATACAAGTAATTAAACTAAAGTGAATATAATTTGCGTCATCTTTTAGGAAAAGTTTAGAATTTTTAAGATTGAAAGGAAAAAACGACATACAAAGATAATTTGTAAAATTATATTAACCAGCACGCAAGTTTCCTGAGACGTTTGCGTCCACCGCATCACTCACGGTAAATTTGTACTAGAAATTTTAAATAAATGAATATAGACAGGCACTGGGGTTCAAGGTCCGTCTGCTCATGCACCACAGTACTCACACACAAATGCAGTTATATAGACCCCAAAAAAATCCTTGAAGAGTTACGAGGAGCACAAGTTAGCCTTTAGACTGTAAGGTGGAGGCTTTTAGCGACTAATATACGCCGCCGACGATCAGCACGGGCCCCCAAGTTACTCCGTGAGCATCGGATTGCTCGATAAAGGCTCGCTAGAAATTGCTCTTAGATCTTGGACACTAGGTAACTAGAGAAGCGTAGTCTTCTCCGATGAACGAGTGTTATGAAGACCAGAGAAACGCTAGGCTGTCGTGTGTTTTGAGTGGACCTTATAGTGGAGGCTCTGTTATGTTTTGGGCGAGCGTAACTTCCACCTAATGTAACGAGATAATATTCATTGAAAATGGCTCACTAAATGAGAAAAGGTATATAACAGAAATTCTTTGTCAACATGCTAGACCCACATTGACTGTAATTGGTGGAGATGCCATTTACATTACATTTACATAGACGATATTACTAGGGCCCACCGTTCTGGCGACATAGATGCTTATATGCAGGAGGTCGGTATTCGTCGTTTGGATGGCCTAGCGCGGAGCCCCGACCTCAACCCTATTGAGCACGTCTGGAGCCTCCTAAAAGGCCAGTACGATCTATCCGACCACCTCCACAAAACATTAGAGAGCATAGCGTGTGATCTTGGCTAAGTGGAAACACATTCCACAGGACACCATCAAAGTCCTGGTTGGTGGAAAGCAAGCTAAGACGATTACATTCCGTAATTGCTGCAAGGAGAGTTCATACTTGTTATTATTTCTTTTTTATTGTTTTTTTATTAAAGTACCACAAAAATACTCGTAGCCTTAATTTCAATATCCATAGAAAAGCCAATGACTGCAAGGTGTCCGTTTCTTTGCAAAGAAGATTATATATATACAAATATTTATATAATATTAATGGTACATTAACCTGAGAATATCAAAGGCCGTAATTATATCTTGCCAGGTTCAGTCTCATTTACAAGTGGTGCTTCCTGCTTTTTAATAGAGGAGGTTCTGAATAGAGACTGATCGCAGTATCAATCGATCAATTAGTACACCTGAAGAGTCCACTGCTTGATTGAGTTTCCTCAAAAATGAGGGAAGTCGATATCCAGCAACTAGGTAATTCCCAAGATTGGCGCGTAGAATGAGAAACTTAGATAGGTTATTATTATCAAGTAGACGATGCTGCTCCTGTCGCCTCGTAAGAGATGCACTGGAAGAAATGGGGTGGCCCTATTTTAAACCAGAAACCATGTAGTAATATGATAATTAAAATATTTAAAAATTAAAGTAAGAAGTATTTGGTCGCATACCAGTGACGAGCCACGGCCTTATCCATCAGCGAAGCGTGGCAACTTTATATAATTCCTCTCAGTTTGCAATAAGCCTACGTTTATGTAGATAACAACTATTTATTTTTATTTTCTTGGTAGACAATGCAAATGAAAATCTGTATAGTAATAAATATTTTACTACGAAAATTGTACGACCAACATCGTTAACCACAAAATACTGTTCAAATATTAAACACCGGTAAAATAAATGGAGTTTTCATTTATAAAATCAAAACTAGCAATGTTTTGATATAACAAAAGTTCTTGTTGATCATTTCTACTGATGCTACATACTTGAGCTAGCAAATATAATTCATATCAATAGCCCGATGGCAGAATCGAATCCATAACCTTATATCCGTGCAATCCATATCAATTAAGCTATCACAAATGTATTATTCTGTCTATGAAGTCATACCTACCATTCAGATACAACTCATCCAGCATCATTATTTCACGCTGAATTTGTCAAGACAGACTTTTACCATAAAATATAATATAATATTTTCAAAACCGCCGTCGCTAACAACTGAGTATGATATTGTTTCAAAATAATGTACATACAATGTGTACAGGTTAATATGACTTTCCATTCATACTTTATTCCGAATGCAATTCTTATCTGTGCTTATTTTAAACGATACTATTATTCTCTTTGACAGTGAATTATTAAAATGTAATGTTTACTATAGTATTGCATATAGGAATTATTAAAAATACCATTTAAGTATTGGGTTTATTCATTCATCATTATTATGCCCGAAATTCATAATTTATTTTTTATAGCAAAGAAAGTAGGTGTGCGTGTGAGTCGACCCAAGTGGTAGGCACAAACATATGTAGTGTTGAGGATGTAAATATTTAAATTGTTGTAAATTAAAATCAGCGATGTTTTGTATTTTTATTTTCTATAAGTTATGTTAATATATACATTACATTTTTATTTTCTATTTTATTTCATAAGGGGTTAAAAAAGTGGTGTAAATCTAGGTGATTTGGAAACGAAGGTTTGTTTTTGTAAGAGTTATATATTTTCGTTTGAGTTATATATATTAATACAAGCCCAAGATGAGTAGAGGTGTGTTGCGTTATAAAATACTAACGATTCTTCACGACTCTGCACGACTTCTACCTATCGTGCGCCTTAAGGTGATTATGAATTTTAAACCTTTTATTGTTTTAAAATGAAGAAGTCTTTGTGTTTAAATAAATTTATGTAATTTGAACTTTGATAATTCTAAAACATACGAGAATATATTACATACATATACTTTTATTGAGCTACTTGTTAGATACAGACTAATCAAGTAAGAAATGTTAGGCAGTATTTTACATTTTTTTTATATTTTTCGTACAGATAATCCTATAATCCGTATTATCCTATTTGGTTCTCAAAAATGTGTTTGTAGGATATCTATAAATAAATTCATAAAATATTGTTTTAAGAATATTGTTTTTAAAGTTTCCGCATAATATCATATTATCATAAATAATTTATGACACCAATATCCTGGCGCGTAAAGTCAATTTGCATTTGTCATTTTTATTGCAGTATTGTATTTTTTGGCGAAGCCACACGTAGAATTTCTTAGAAATTTCTAGTATTTGCAAGCATTGAGGCCTGCGAGTTAAGGATTACGGGCAAGTGACGAAAGCAAGGATTCAGCTACACTGTTTGTCTCTCCTCTATGAAATGATATATATGCCATCTGTCAATAAATGAATATTAATTCTTGAGAAAAATACCAATTAATTAAATGACATAAATATGTTTCCACCGTCCTGACATTGCACCTAAAATAAACGAGAAATAACATACATGTTAAATGACAACGTAAGTAAATGATTGCAAAAATATTGCATTATAATTTACACTTTGATATACATATTATAATTTACACTTTGATCTTCTTTTTTATTAAGGGTAAAAAAAACTGAACTAAAGACTAGCAATGTTTTTAGTATTATTATAATAGATCCAATTTTAACCATTTCAATAATACAAATCTAATAATGTTTGTGCTTGCAAAATATGAAACATGGTTTACATCAATAGTCCAATGGAGGGTACGCACACATGACCTAAGAGTGTTAGCCCGATCCTTACTATGTAAGCTATTGCTGCTTAATCTTTTTATTAAAATAAAAATAAGCATTACATCATCAATTTTGTAGTATATAATGTATATGAAGATGAAATATATATGAATATTAAAGTTCATTAAGTCGGTGATATAGAAGGCCTCGGAGGCGATGGTAATCAAAGGTGGCGTCCAAGCGCATGTAAATGCGAGTAACGTACCAAGGCTGCGGGCCGGAACCTACGCAGTAGCCTAAATCGGGAGGAATGGAAAATATATATTAAGCCGAGCGAAAAGTCCACTACACACCCCGGGGGTGGCAGGGCCCGGACGTGCGTTCGATTCAAACGAGCGGTGGCGGCCCCGCGCTTGAGCCTCGTTCAATTTTATCATTTGTGCTCGGACGCGATCTGTCGCATGCATGCCGGTGACGTCAGTAACGTCACTACACCGCTCGCTATGTGCTTGTACACGCATGTGTATGTAACACTCAACAATTCACCTTGTCCTCAAAAATTTCAAGCTTCAATTCATTATACGCCGTATAATTAAAAATATAAAAAAAAATCTACTAACTTTGAGAAACTCTCGCACAAAATAAGTATGCTTAAACCCGACGTAACGCTAAAGGAGAGGAAAAAATATGCAGAAAAAATAAAAAAAAAATATTTGTTTTACAGTTAGATAAACATCTCTAATTACGTCTTGTTCAAATTATTTTTTCGTAGCAACAGCGTGCGGAGAGGCGCTCTAATTAACATCTATTACAGGTATTTCAGGAACAGAGGATTATCATTCGGAGGGCGCTGAGTACACTCAATTAAACGAGGGCTCGACTCACCGAGTCAGACCGACTTACCCCGAAATTGTACTGTGTGAGCTCTAACTTTATACACAATACTTAATTGCTAGTTTCCAAACGAATTTCAAAGATTTAGGTTATATCGCTATGTTTAATATCAAATCGGACTACATTTTGAAACGCATTTCTATATACATATTAAAAAGTAATAGTTCTTTACCGATGCAATTACCATTTTATTTGATTTAAATATATTTAGGTAATTTTTTATTTCTATTATTCATAGTAATCCTATAAAATCGTTGCATTTTTGCTTTGGCAACAAACTCTTCAAAGGCATTTTCTAATGCCTTTCGGGTATTGATATTTTTTCTTGCCAAAAAGTAGTCCTAATTCTAGAATAAGTAGAAATCTGTAAGCGCAAGGTATAGTGAGTACGGCAGATAACGGAGACGGAGCACGGAGTTGTGCAATACGGGATCCCACATCTTCGTAAAAGATCAGGGAGGATGAGCGATTGCCAAAGCTGGTCGAAGATGTGCAAGCTTCCCCATCATTGTATTAATTTCTGCACAGTACACATGTGCAGTAAAGTTCATCCCATTTGGTAAGAAGCTGTGATAAATTACTGCGCCACCAGAACATCAACCAGTGAATTTTTTGGGGGTCATTTTGCGTTGGTTTTTGGACATTGGTTAGTTGTCGAACCACTATCTAACCAACTTGCTGAGCGCTTTCAATTGTCAAACAGAATCCAATTCGCCGCAGAAAATTTCGTCATTTCTGTGCCTGTTGAGCATCGCAAGGCAAGCCTCAACGCGTATGTTATGCTGGTGATCATTATGTTCGTGGGGCACCCAATTGTCAAGCTTTTTTATCTTGCAAATTTGAGGCAAATGGACTAATATTGTATTGATGCTAATGTCAAAAGCTGCTGCTAATTTCGCGGTATATTGAGTATCATCAGCTTCCACAAATCGCCTTTAATTCGTCATTGTTGACCAAAGATATCGGACAACTTCGGAGTTTATTTCTCAGATTGAAATTATCAGAATGTGGGCAAAATAATAATGGGTCGTGCATTCTATTTTCTCCATGCTGTTCTCTTTGTATTCGTGGTTGAAGTTGCGTGCTGTTTGTGCCGCGTTGCTGCCACGACGGTACTCATATTCAAATGATGACGAAACGTTTCAATTGTGATGAAAACATAACGCTTATTATTCAACTGAAGCCTGATTTAGAAAAACGAATTCCATGTTTTTAAAATAAAATTAATTTGAAATTTGACAAAAATATTTTTTTTTAAATGGTCTGTATTGTAGAACGGCATATGTAAAGACCTAATTTATTAAATCTGAATAAAGTTTATTTACTCACTGCAAGAAACTATCTTTTTTAACCCTCTTATGACAATGGATATGATGTTTTGTAATGAATATTTCCTCTTATCGATATATTTTTTGAAACCCTTAAGTGAAATAATGGTGCTTAATTTCTGACTAATATTACTTTGAGGAAACTTTATCAGCTTCCGTTCTATTTATCATTATTATCAGTATATAATTTATAGTCATAAAATATATCAGTACATAAAAGTAAGTTTATAACAATCTAATTGGCACAGTTACAAAGTTACAGCTTTAATACTATGTGATCGCGAGATCGATTTCCAATTATATTTATGACCTACATATATTTAGTCTATGTTTGGTGCTGTCTACATTATAACTTCCAATAATTTTAAAATATTTAACTTCAACAACTCTTCGGTTTTAAAATCGAAAACTTGTTGCAATCTGTGACGACATTTTAAGAGATTTCGTTTGCATTGCGGGCAGCAGGACGCTGGATGCTAGAGGTGGCGCAGTGACTACGGACGCCATCCAACACCCCTAAAGCCACCCAGTTGGAACTGCCTCCCTCCACCCTTCACCCGCCACCCTCTTTAAAAGCCAGTGGCGAGCTTCAAGAGAAATGCCGCGTGTGTAACACTCACATGCGTAGAACCATCTTTGGCGAGACCAGGGGCTGCGTTGGATTATATGGAGGCTCCCCGCCCCGAATGCGTAAGTGCGTACACAAAGCCTTCCTACATAGTACATTTGCATAGTGATATTGTACGATAATAATGTATGTGACCACTCGCCACCCCGAGGCGACATCTTTCAATAGATCGCCTCGGCTCTTGTTCTGCTTCCCCCGAGCTCGTTTTCGCACCCCAACTCTCGCTTGTATAAACAACTCTTTAATTAAAATAAAACCGTTACGATGAGAGGATTCTTTTTAATTAATACATTTATTTTAAATTGTGACCTGTATTTACTCACATTTCCTTACATTCACATATGTATATCTCTTAAGTTTTAACTTTATGTCTTATCATAATCTCTTAACTTTTTGTAAATAAGTGTACCGACTTATCTCCTAAAAGGTGAGGTTTTGTTGCAATATTATTCATTATGAAGGCCTGACCATTGCAAATGCACATTAGTACATGTGTAATAACATCATACTATATTTCATATTTAAATGTTTGCATTAGGAAATTGAATACGCAATTTCGATTTACTTGCGGAGAGGTTCACATGTGCGTATAGGTAAGAGGATTTCTTGAAGTTTCGTCGATATAATGGGGGAGAGAGTGGGTGACTCGGACGCGCGCCTACTAGCTCGAAGTCCGTTTGTTGGTGTGCGTATGTCTCGGACATGCACGTTACGCAGATTTCTCTAACGATTTTCCCGGAGTGTGAAATGTAAAATAAGGGGTTAGACGAGGCTGAACTACCCGCCCCGCACTCTTCACCCCGCATTCACCATATTGATGACCAGCCACCCACGGGGAGATCAGTTCAAATTTAACACATATCGTATTTAAAAGTAAAAGGCTCCAAACCTTATTCTCGCTCATTAATATCCATTAATTTACTGGATTTTATATCTTTACATAAGAATTTCCAATGTAGGTACTACCGATAATGGCATATAAAAAAATGAATATTTAATGCACAATCAGGGAAAGGTAAATAATTTCAGTCATTAAATGCAGAAAATCTGAAGCTTATAATAAAATTGGTTATTCGAGCTTACGGAATTCAAAGATTAATTAAAAAATATTCTAGTAGTTCTATTAAGGGACTGTTACTATTAAAAGTGCATTAATAGAACAACTAGAAGATTATACTTATTTATATAGTTCCTACCTATACAGGAAAGATGTAGATAAGTAGAATCTTAGGAGTTTAATTTTTAAGATTTATGTTCATTTAAGCTTCTAGTTTTAATTCTCATGATATTTTAAATATGAGTATTAAAAATTAGCGTAAGATGAACTTGCCTCCCTACTTAAGGGACAAAAAGAATTCTTCATATAGAAATGACATTGTAGAAATATAACTTTCTACAATGTAGATGAGTAATAAATACAGTACGGTGCGTTTCTTGCGATATATTTTTTCTACGCGCCACCACTCTGTGGAATCAGCTACCTCAGCGGTACTTCTAAACCGATATTACACTGGTACTGGTACACAACAAGTGTAAATCTTTCTTAAAGGCCGGAAATGTTTCTTAATTGCATCTAGTATTATAAATAAAATCAAAAAAAAATATTCTATTTATTTTTGGTGTTTTTAAAAAATTCATATATTGTTTCATTAATATCTCAAATATATATCGATATAGACGCACGGCGACGTTCAAATATTATGCAGACGTAACAGTGACGAATTGATTTTTATTAAGACACTTTTATTAAATATATAAGATAATTGATGTTTATTATTTATAGACGCTGTTGCCCGTGCACTGTTATTTGCTCCTATAATTAAATACCTCATACAATATCCACGGAAATAAATAAGGTGACTTTATCATATATACCGGACAACTAACGGCATCATCATAATTACTTTATTTTGTAAGTACACATTTAGACCAACGTTATAAGTGCAGCACTGATTAAATAATTATTTCTCAGTTTGCCACTCTTCGATCCGTAACTTGCGGGCCTTCTGATCTCGACTATATGAGGGCCCTAGGGTCAACAACGATATTCCATATAAAATAATGACTACAGATTCGGTTTTTTTTTTAAATTTAAAGGTTCTTTTTTTTATATATCCACGCCTATCCCCCGCAGGGGTTGGCAGAGACCACAGAGCTCAATCCGCTACCATTCATCGCAGCGAAACGGCTCGCCATTGGTCGCTTTTCGCCCTCGTGAGAATCAGGACGTGACGGGTGGCGAACCACGTCGCCGTCATTTTCGACAAATTAGGTATATTAAATTCGTCTTAGTGAATCCCACGAGCCGCAAGGGAAGATGGAGGTCAGCCCCAGCAGAGCCCTGCATGCTGAGGTAAGGCACCATAGTTCCCCGGGGGAGCCCGATCCCGGGACGATCGGCACGCTTGCGACTAGGCTCGCCCCTAGCCACGCATTTAAAGGTTCTACCAGTATATAACGTCACATACCGTGTTGTCTTTATGTATATATTTTTGGTATGTTAGTATGTTGTAAATATATGCAAAACGTAATATGTGCGCCGATAGGCGCACACTTTTGGGGGCAGCAAGAATTAAGAAATACGAAACCCTGCAGTGTCTAAATATCTCTTCTATAGAAGAATTGACTAACCTTCAGCCACGTACCTGCCTACTGGAGTAAGCGCCTGATCCTCCCAGGGGATGGGCCCGCTAACGAGTCAGAGCATGGACAGGAAATTCTTACCAATCTTCTACCACTTAACGTTATTTATTAATGTAATAATAAAATATGTTTTAAAATGGGTTCACGCATCTAGATAGGTATATATTTTGTAATTTTTACAGTATTTTATTAATTTCTAAAACTCTAACTATAGAAAAGAAACTCAGACAACTGCATATAAAAGCCTATCGTATTGAAATAGCGCAAAATATTAATGTTGTTTTTAAGAATGAAATATTTAGTGTTCATTCTTAAAACAACATTAAAATTTATATTTAATGTTGTTTATGATTATGAACGTGTAAATATATTTGAGATTATAATTACGAAACATAATATGTATATTGAAGTATTTTCAGTTTTTATGTAGTTACCACAAAATATAGGTGGCGTTGTAGTTACGAGCTAGGTCCTCTTTTTACACGTATCCGTATGTATTATTTAGTGCATTTATCATATTAACATGTAATAAGTAAATATTCCGACTGTGTAGACAGCTGGATAACATTGGGCCAAAGATTGATCTCTATACTACACCTCCAATAGTAATTGTTTTAACCTTTTCCTATTATAGGTATATTACAATTGAACTGTAACAAAAAATGTAATATAAAATTATAATATATTGTACATGATTTTCGGTCATGCAAATTGAATAGATCAAAATGTAATAACGACGGAAATTATTAAATACAAAGGCATGCATACACAGGTTCACTTTCGTCGAAATAGAGATTCTAATACACTGGGAAATAACAGTGGTTGTTCTGGGCAAAACCGGTTTGGGTCGCACCACCCCCGCGTCTAACTGTTTCGTTTTTTACCCACGCTGCATTCCTACGCACCCCATCCCTTACTAGTTTATACGTGCATCGCTTGTCGTCTTCTTTTTAAGCCTTAACAACTATCAAATATTTATGTTATAACTTAAGTTAATTTCATTATTTACCAGACTGGTTTGTCATTTATGTACATAAATTTCTATAAAATCTAAAAAGAATATATTGTATAAAAACAAAGCACCGAAAAGATTTAAAATTTATTAATATACATATTTGGTAACAAATAATAAATATTATATATATATATATATATATATATATATATATATATATATATATATATATATATATATATATATATATATATATATATATATATATATATATATATATATATAGATCCTGACCAAAAAAAATTAAAAAGGGATATGTAAATATTAATAAGCTTAATATTCGTGTATAGTATACTTTATATTTGTATTTTCGATCCAAAATTGCACGTGGAGTAAGGTCGCATACTGCGCTAACGCACCATTGTCTTCAAGTGTGTTGGTGTGAGTGCAAGCTAGAATTTTTTTCGAGATTGCACACCGACGCATTTGCTGCAGTACGGCAATCGTTTCTTGGAATTGTTTCGTAGGAGTTACATTTGTGTTAGTAAGAGGTGCACACCTGCTTCTAGTGTGGGTAAACGCATCTCTCATTTTATGGAGGGGAGTGCGATGTTGCTAGATGTATTTTTTGTGGACATTTGTAAATTTGACAACGTCGCTCAATTTGGATTCCTCGCTAAATATGGGGCTGGAATGAACGAACAATCTTAAGAATTGTTCCAATTCATGAAAAAACATGTCTTTATTTAATCATATAATCTCTGAAATCTATAGGCTGATTTGTATCATTATATAATATTAAAAAATATTTATTGGTATCAATATGACAATTACATGTGTAAACTAAATAATAAAATATCTGCGATGAGTTGCAGTATGACCTTAAATAAAATCAAACCGGAGGTTGGATATAATCAGTTGTAAATAATTGTCTGAATGTAAATATTTTAGGACATCTAATAATTACAAAAGCTTTATAATTTTGTGCAAGTTTATTTTTTATCAGGTACCAAATACTGATCGTTTATTTACTTCCGTATGTTATTCATAAAATAATGCGTCTCTTTTTACTAATTCCTATATTTTGAATTAGAGTCGAAACACTGCACTCGATTTATCTTTTCTTATAATTTCAAAATTAAAATTTTACCAATATGTAAAAGCTGGATTCGGCTCTATGTATGCTCTATATATATATTCTGCGTTTTCGCACCCATTCAAGGCGCTTAAATATATATTCTGGGTATGTTAACAATTCTCTGATTTTCTAGTTCACTATACCCTAATCAGCTGACTGAAAAAACAATTAACAATTAAACCTTTACAATTAAACAAATTTAGTAACTCAGATATTGTCCAATAAACTTCATTCTAATATTCATATTGTTTATGTTATAAATATTAAATCATTTAGGTAATTTTAAGTACCAACCTGTATATTTTGTAAGTACTGAATTTTTTGAAATTTTAACATGAGTCAAATAACGGATTTAAAATTTCTCAAGCAATTTGACTATTCTTTTTACCAATTTATTTATTTATTAATATTTAAAACGGAAGAGATGGCTTAAATTTCGTTTGCCAGTTTGCAGTTCCCACCCTACTAACACTCTGCTCCACTACGATTGTCATTGTCAGTTCTCGTGACAAGTCCGTTGACCCTACAGTTTATTAATTCTAAGAGATATGCGTGGCTTTGGTTCTACGGCGGAATTTTTCACTGCGATCATAACTAATTGCTTTTATTATAATTATGCATGCAGAAAGCGGCGTAAATTTTTGCATATCTAACTTATGATAAAATTCAGTATCTATTCGATTTTTTTTTAAAAAGCGTTTGATGGATAAAACATTTTTCGGCAATCGTATACTATCTACACTAAAAATAATCATTTCTGTTTCCTTATCAGTACATAGACTCAGTGATAGTTATTAAATAGAAACTTATTGTGTTATTGGAATGAATGAAAAAAAAACACAATTCATATTTATAATAAACAGTAGTTTTATTTTTATATAATATTTATAGATAACATTATATACATAAGACAGATAAAGATTATAAGTTTTATAAATAAAATTTTATTATAACATTTATTCACTGACAAAAGCTATTTTATATGTAATATTAACGAGTAAACACTTTTCAATATTTTATTTTATCATATATTATATGTACATTTTGCATGTGCAACATAAGCTTATTAATGACTCTAAAATAAAATATAACACGTATACACTGTATTTTTGTATATACTGTATTTTTGTATCACTGTATACACTGCTGGGCAAGGACCTCCCTATTTCTGAAGGAACAGACATTAACTTCACTTCATGCACATGGTTTCAATAAGATGGCGCTACGCATCATAATCCTAGAGAGACAATGGAGCTTTTTCTTCCCTAACAAATTTATAAGCCGTTTCGGTGATATTCCCGTGCCACCCAAGTTGCCGGATCTCACCTATGAACTTTTTTCTATGGACCTGAAAAGTAAAGTCTATAAAACAAACGCGACAATCAACTCAGTACTAAAATAAATCAACATTTAGATATGAGTTTTTTTTTTAAAATAAAACCCGCACTTCTCTACTTCGTAAAAGTTATTGGATTTTATTTAAATACATTGCAAATTTTTATTATTTATGTTTCAAAACCTAATTTTGCCACCAGACAACCCATATCATAGATCATACATTAAATGGAATATATCACCCAAATGGCGCAAAGGCAGCCTTACTTTCTAAACCGAGTCGTCGGTTCTTTTTTCTTATGTTAATTGAATCTGAAATTTTGTCCTTGACGCAGAGTTTTTAATATGGGAACATTATCGTGAACTAATTCATTACCTACTATTATTTTTAAAATGTGGAAAAATATAAATTCCTAACAAGGTTATACAGTTTATATTCTAAAAAATCATTTAGTATATTATTGTCTTAGAACAATTTTACTGCTTCTTTCTTAGAAGAAACAAGCATTCCATCATCAAATATATAATACCCTATTGTGTTCAACTTCTCAGTAAAACTTTAAAGTCTTTAAAGTTGTAAATGATTATTTAAATTTGTATATCATAAATTTGCTTTATATATTTATAACATATAAAAATATAATATTATAAGAATAAGAAATATGAGATTTATTATTAAAGTTAGTAAACTGTATAATATTTTAAATACATGAATAATAGAATAAAAATAATCAATTTAAAAATTAATTGATGAAAAACGAATTTAATTTGATACATATATTTAATTTAATTTAAAAAAAAATATATTTGGAAAAATAAATTCCAAACAATTCGTGGATATCTTGCGAAATTGAAATTTCACCATATTTTTATCTTCAAAATCTTCACCGCACATTGGAAGTTTTCATAGCTTCAATCATAAATACTTAAATAAAAATTTCATATTCAGCATTATGTAAAAAATTAGATTTTTATTTACTTCACCTTAAAATTTTAGTTCAACCGGTGAAAGAAGCGGATTGTTGTAGATATTGGTGCTTAAAGGAGCAAAGCTAGCAAACCTACCGATAGACCAATACTCATTTTAAAGTACCGTGTACATATTTATCAAATAGTAGACATATTTATTACAATAAGTTTTATTAAAATATTGACAATGTTATTTAGGGAGGGACAGTCACAATTACGTTATATATGCGCTGTGCAGGCTTAATATAAACGAAAATATGGTTAAGTAATATAGGAACGCTTTTCTCTTACATTACATACACAAAAATGCAAGACTCATAAATTATCATAATAAGCAAGAAATTGAAAAAGTCAGAATGAATCTTAAAGTTTACTTTTTATTCTGTTCATTATCTGTTATTAATTTTATACATACATATACACGTAAATGTAATATTAGTAAAAATGACATTAGTGACGGTATATTAGTCTGAATTAAAAGCAGATGACTAATCTACGTTTTTTTGATTGTTTTATCGAATATCCCCGTATTGCTTTAGTTAAAAATACTTCAATTAGCTACTTGAAAAGTGAATGTAATCCATTCAAACATTTTACATTCCCTTGACACTCTTTCGAAACATGCATTTTTTCCGAACCGCAAACAGTAATCCGTCAAAACTACTTTTTTCGTGGGATGGGACCAGCAAAAGGAATGCTTGTCTAATGTTTCATACTTATTCAGCAACCAGTAATAGTTATTATAGTTATTTAATTTATTGTTTTACTTCATTTTAACTAATAAAATCACATGCTTCATGAGATATTTTAGTTCCTTCATTGAATTATCTACATCAAAGTTTTTCTCATTTATTCATTCTCTTAGCTTATAGAATATTATGGATATTTTTATATGAAATTTCCATTAATAATACAAGACTACACTAATTTAAGAAATATTATAGCGCACAAGTTATACCTTGGATATTTACGACAGCCTATTGTTGTGATTAAAGAAGATTTTAATAGTATTTCTTTTGAAGAGATAAAGATTTCAGATGCTAACAGAATGTCGTATTGTGTTAAAATTCTCAGTAAAACTGTACAAAGTAGAAATCATAAAAAATAATCCTATCGTTGACCAGACATTGTTTTAAACGAGGTGGAAGTAAAATACGCACAATTTGTATCTATATATAAAATTCGCAAAAAAAGAACTTTACAGTCATTGTTTACAGTATGTCATTAGCTTGACTATAACTAGAAATTTCTTTTTTAGTATTATTTTTAACACTTAAATCCTAGAAAATGGATATTTTTATGGGTATAAAGAAATTAAGACTACGAGTATATTTATGGTACTAATACTACGAGAAATTAAGACTACGAGTATATTTATGGTAAATTTTTATATATTATATATTATTTTAATAAATGGTATTTTACCTAAAAGGCCGGCAATGCTTCCGCGACTCCTGTGGTGTCGCAGTTGTCCATGGGCGGCGTTGATTGCTTTCCATCAGGCGACACGCTTGTTTGCCCTCCTATCCCATAAAAAAAAATGAAAAAAATGACATTAAAAAACATTAATAACGAGTATGATTTCCCCTTGCAACATTTACGGTATGGCATGGTTTCCACCAGGCTTAAGATGGTGTCCTGTGGAATATGTTCCCACTCACCCGAGATCACACGTTTACCCTTCGTCTCCGTCAATCCTCGATCAGCCTTGCCAATGGATACGTAGCTGGGGGCGAGCTTAGTCGCAAACGTGCCGACCGTCCCGGGATTGGGCTCTCCCGCATAAGATACTGCCTTACCTCAGCATGCGGGACTCTATTGGGGCTGACCACCATCCTCCCTTGCGGCTCGTGGGATTCACAATGACGAATTTTAATAAACCTAATATGTTAAAAAGTGACAGCGATGTGGTTCCCTACCCGTCACGTTCTGATTTCCACGAGGGCGAGAAGCTACTAACGGAGAGCCATTTCGCTAGGATGGATGGAATGTGAGAAGAAGGATGGATGAAAAGATGGATGTGTGTGGAGGTGTGCCGAGATCGTAGTGGATGGAGATCTGTGACAAACAAACAAAAACGTAGGCCACATAAGAATCTTTATAACGAGAATATAATATTAAGACAAGAACGCTAATTACGACAAAGTATTCTTACGTGATTAAGTAAGTTTCCAGATACCGGCAAACAAAACGATCGTGAAAAATATTATGAGAGGATAATTGGCGCGCGGACCGCTGTATAATAACGATTCGAATAGTGGTGTGAGGGGTGGAGAGCAAAAGTTGCCGGAACTTCAACTCTGTTTGTTAGTACGTGTGTTTACTGCTCACGTCCCTCATAAAATATCATGGATGATACAGTACGCGGCCTGAGGATTAGCGCGCTGTTATAGGGCCAGTTTTCTAGCTATCGCTTACTTAGTTCAAATTTATTGTTTTATCGCTTGTAAGCCCGAATGTGTGGCACACTTTATAGCTTCTAAGTGGTACGGTTGAATAGTATGTATTAATAGAGAATTTTGTGAAATTATATAAATATTTAATGTATATAAGTATGTATGTAGTAGAGCAAAGCAATAAGTAAAATAAATCATAGCACTGCTGAAAAAGGGGAGTCATTGCTACGTCTCACAGCGGTTAAACGTGAGTCGTTCAACCATCCAAAGAACCTGGACTCGATACCAAGAGACAGGTTCCGTTCAGAGACGGCAAAGTTCTTGGAGAAAACGTTGCACACAACCACGCGACGACCGTTTTATAGTGAGTCAGGCGCTGAGAAACCGTATATACAGTTACATAGACCACAAAAGAAACCTAGAGGAGGTACGAGGAGTACAAGTTAGCTTATGGACTGTGAGGAGGAGGCTTTTAGTGACTGATATAAACGTGTGATCTCGACTGAGTGTGAACATATTTCACAGGATACCATCAAAAGCCCGATGGAAAGCATGCCAAGACGATTACACGCCGTAATTGCTATAAGGGGTGGTCATATTCGTTATTAATTAATCGTCTTTTTTTATTAAAGTACCATAAATTTACTCGGATCCTTAATTTCACTATACCCATAAAAATGTCCATTTTCACAAGGATTTCTGTTTTCATTGATTAAAACAACGATTCTGTGATTTAAGTATATACCTCCGTGGCCATTATCATATGAAACATGTTTATACACTATAATTTATCTATTGAAGATAATATTCTGTCATTATATGTATCGCATTATATAAATTCATCGTCTAATGGTGATCCGCCAATACCCTATGAAAATAACGTGGTGTGTTACTCTGTTCATTCCTCCAAAAATAGCAAGGACCCATACAATGACTCGTTAAGCATAGAATTATTATATATGCCTAAAAAATCAATTATGTTACTTGTTATATATTCTAATTTCACACATAATATAATTAAACTTTTTTTATGTACATATCATTTATAACTTTGCTCTAAAAATATCTCTATGTAGTCGCTCTTTACAAGTAGTTGTTACGTTATTGAGATAACCACGGACATTATATCTATATACTTTTAATACTCGTATAATTTTTTTTAATATATATTATTACTAGAAGTTTTAGTATTAGAAGTTTTTAGTATAGTATATTAGAATTGGATTTGTGAAGCCGAAATTGCTGTTGATTCATTGATTGCTATGAAAATTATACTAAAATACCTATTGTTTGTATTCTCATATGTTATAAATGTAGTTGTTGTATAATGAAAATAAGTTGCGATAAGTTTATATAACTTTGCTAAGTTTCTTATGACTTTCAGAATTATTATTTATATATAGAGATTAATGATTTTATTACAACCTTAGTAAAGGATAATAAATTTCTACAGTATTTGTCAAAAGTAAAGAGCCCGAATGTTAAACGGCGCGGGGAGTGCGGACGAGGAAGCGATCGGCATAGTCCGAGAAAATCGATTCTCACCCCTCATAGTTTGCATGGTCTGTCCAGCCCGGCCGTGTTGAATACTCGCGTACACTTCTTGCCTTCTCAGATCGGTAATTATTTAACGAATGTTCTAACAAAATTTACAATTGATATATGTTTCAAAAATTTGTAGTTGCTTCAATATTCTTTTTTATTATGGGTGACAGCTCTTCTTTGTTAATAGATACAAGATTTTTAATCATAATAAAATGTTATACACCTATTTTTATTGATGCCTAACCCTTACACAACTTTAAAAGCGAATGGTATATTTAATAATAATTAGTAATATACATATGGCAGCGATGTATGTAGTATTATAATTAAACGTAAACGTAAACACACACACACACACACACACATATATATATATATATATATATATATATATATATATATATATATATATATATATATATATATATATATATATATATATATGTATATATATATATATATATATATATATATTTCATTGCCTATATCTTTGATACAGATTGTTAAAGATTTTTCACCTACTTAAATATGTTAATTTTGTTCATGGAACCTTAAAACTACATCCACATTTAATTTCTATTTTGGTGATATCATGTTTTGATAATACAAGTTCTAAGGTCATTGACACTGAATCAGAATATATCATTATGGAATAGAATGAAAGTTGATAAATATTATTCAAGTACTTTAGGTATGCATTCAATAAATTCGTAACTAAAACTATCCATATAATTTTTTTTAAAAGTACATCATAGAAGTTATTATTTTATTATTGATAATTAAATATTGCGTAAGAATTTTCATTGAATACTTACAACAATTTAAAATAAAATTTAAAATTTAGAAAATTTCGTCGCAGGGTCGGTCCGCCCGCATCATAAGGGTGGGTGCTATCTCCATCCCACTCGGACGCAGCATCACCGGACATTTCGACCGGGCATTTCAATTTTGAGAAAGAGTAGGGCCCGTCCCGCGCAGCCCCTCCGCCCGGATGACGCCATCTCTCTCGCACCAAGGACGAGCAAAAGGACGAAGGAGCGATAACTTCATCACCGCATGTCGCTCTCGCTCACACTTACGCTACGGTGGGGCGACGTTGCGAATTGTTATTGAAGTCATGCCCCCGAAGGCGACTTCGGGAAGGCTGTCAGTTGCTAGTAAACGTTCACAGCGTCCGTACCCAACCTGACGACACGCGTCATCGCTGTAGCGCCTCCACTAACACAGCGCATCACGCCTCCGCGTAAATAAACAAGTGCCAAGTTAACGTTTAACTCGCTCAGTGATTTTATTTTTTAAATAGACCTTGTTAATTTTTTTTTTTCTCAGTTTTCGTACAATAATAAGTTAACGTGTACAACAAACTTTTTTATATACAAAATAAATAGTGACTTTGTGCGGTCGAACAATCAGTGAACTCGGACACAGATACTTCAGAAGTTGAGTGAGACGCGCAACTTCTACGAGGCGCGAGTGTTTACAATGCGCACGTGGCCGCGCCGCCTCTCGCCCGCTTTGCAATGCCGCGAAAAACTTTCTTTGTAAACATCGCCGTTTTGTTAGTTTGAATCGCGAGGGAAGATACGATTGCGACCATGACTTTAACCCGTAGCGCCTAATAACCCATGCTTCGGCTACATGTTCGTCGAGACGAGGAGTGTAGTTCTTTTATTATTTTTTTTTCGTTGGAGGAGACGCTGCTCTCCGCTGGATTGATGATTTAAATGGCTAACAGCAACGCCGTATCATCGACTTTACCGTCGAGGGACTATCACTGTAAGGTGTGCGATCTGTATTTGGACACAGTCGATTCATTAGAAGTGCATTTACAGTACCATAAAGAAAATTTGTATGTTAAGTGGGGTACGCAAAATGCACAAAATGACACAGATAACAATAACGGCGCAAAAGTAAAGAGTGAAACGACGGTGTCGGCACCAGCTGACTCAAGTGACAACATGATCACCAAACCAAGTCCAGAATTCCAGCAAAGGGCTACCCCAGAGACTTCAACACAGTTTCCACATCCTGCTACACCACAAAGCTATCACAGTGCACCATCACCTTATCAGAATTCAGATCAAACAAATTTTTCTCCAGGAGCACAATTCGGTAACAACTACACTCATTCTAACTTTTCTCAAAGCCAACATTCCGAACAAATTTCTTGGGAGCAGTCACAATATAATCAAGAATATAAACCAAACCGCTTTCATCCATATAATATGCAGGAGCGAGTGTCACAAGTTTCATCCTCCAGTCCTCTTTACAGTCAACCACTGAATCAACCAACTCCATCGCCGTCACCAAATCAATGTGACAAGTGCGGTTTTGTTTGTGATTCCGCCGTCCAACTAAATGAACACTGCAATTCTGCGCATGCCGGCTCAAGTACGGCACCAACATCAGGTTCTCTGCCTTTTCAGCCATTTACGGGAAAACAATATAGTGGCTACCAAAATGATAATGTTAAGGTGAAAGAAGAGCATGAAGAATCTTCCGATATCCTAGATTTAGATTCTCAAAAAGTGGTATATCAAGGTAATGAGAGTGAACAGCAAGGTGTGGCGTATGATGACCCAACACCTCCAGGACGTGAAGTTAATACGCGCACAGTACCAATGATGCCGTGGGAAACTCAGAAAATGTATACTAATCCTCAATTAAATGGAGACGTTTCACTTTTTAAAGAACAAAAAATGTTTGCGGATCAAAAACCATATCCCAGCGATGCAAAAATGTTTCCACATCCTGACCAAAAGTTTGGCTACTCACAAGATAAATTTCTAAGTGTACATCATGATCAAAAGCCTTTTATGCACGTTGAACAAAAATTATACTCGGGTGTGCAAATGTCGCCATTGGTAGAATTTTCGAATCAAGTTGCATCATCCAACTCTGATATGAAACCACCATACCGTCCCTATGATTCACCTACTGTGCCACAAATCTCTAGCACGCAACCTGCTAACTCCACATCATCAGCGTTGCCATCTATTGGTGGAAAGGGTGCTAACTGGAAATCAAATGAAGCAAGGAGACCAAAAACTTATAATTGCACTGCTTGTAATAAATGGTTTACAAGTTCTGGTCATTTAAAAAGACATTACAATACAACACTTCATAAAAATGCAGTAAGATCATCTGGCCAGCCCGACCCAGCTACGATGCCGATTTCAAGCCATCATCATCCGAGTCGTGACGCACTACAGGCAAGAGCACAACAACAAAACGCAGACTCAAATACCCAGAGTCCCGTCCATTCCGAGGATGGCCGAACCGTCGACGATACCGCGTTGCAATCGCCATATGCAACACAGAACTTCGAGCGCGCTCATCGTGTCGCTACTATGCAGTCCAAGTCACCATATTCGCATCTTCAACAGGGTAATTTAGATAATAATTTCAGTAATAATCCATTAGCTAATCACCCTTTACAGCATCAGGTTGGTTCTCATCCTATCAATATGGGTAGTCAAATACCTGGGATAGGTAATCCTAATGACAGTAACCATCAAAGACCTAAAAGTGCTTCAATATCTACACCTGGGAATCCCCCAAACGGGGAAGCAGGTCCCTCTGTTTCTCAAAATCACCATATGAGGGGCCTGCTATCAGTGTCAACCAGCAATATTTCAACGCCAGTTCTAACGCAGAGTACACCTCCACTTACAGCTCACACGCTGCCGCCGTTCAGTCATTTGGGTGTCAACCCGTACAGCCCGAGATCTACGGATCCTTTGGGGCCTTCAGTACCGGACCCCCCCACTCACACCCCATTATATTTGGGTCAGAATTTTCAGCAGACTATAGCACCGAGTTACCCAAACGGGATGGCCCCCCACGTTATGGATATGGCTATCAACAATCAGCCTATAGCCAATCCGGCTACTTCTGGTGAATCCACACCTGAAGAAGTTGAAAGTATGGAACATGAAACGTTAAACCAGCCTGCTAACGGAAGCTTGCCAAGTTTCGCCCAACTTAAATCGCAGAGCTTCAGCGTTTATGTTTCTAACTATGTCACACAGCCTAACGTGGGGGGTCAAGTGGTTTCCGATGAGTCGACCGCTAGCTACATAATTGTCGACCCGGTTAACTCTCCAATGCCGTATAATAGTATCGAAATTTGTGGTCATAATATAGATTACGATTACACATTTTCACATAAAGCTATTAAAGAAAATATATGTAGTTACAACCCGGAGAATGTTAAAATATATCCGTATGGATACGCGGTCGCAGGTAAAACCATAAAACGAGAGGACGACATTTTACGCACTGATTCTAGTGAGCTTCAAATTTTAAAAATAGAGGATATAATGGATTATGCTAATAAAGAGAATTATGAAAGTCAAATGAAATCTCCTGCGAGTCCAGAAAGCGCAAAAGATGAGAACGATAGCCAAGGATCTCCATCTATCACATCAACTGTGACAAGTACACCTCTCACTGAAAGAAATCAGTTGAAAAAAAGTTCACCAGTGACAGTGCATAAGTGTTACGAGTGTGATAAGTTGTTTAATAAAGCGTGTTATCTCACACAACACAACAAAACTTTTCACTCTGGTGATAAGCCATTCAAATGCGAAAGGTGTGGAAAGCGCTTTTCTGATGATATAACTTACGTTGGACACTGCCTAAAACATGCAGACAACAAGCCATTTAAATGTACCGAGTGTCCGAAGTCTTTTAACCACAAGACTGATTTGCGTCGGCACATGTGTCTGCATTCCGGTTGTAAACCTTTCGCTTGCGACCATTGCGGTAAAGGGTTTATTAGAAAAGATCATATGGTAAAACACTTTGATACGCATATGAAGAAAAACCAACGCTCATCATCATGGTCAATATCATCAACATCGCCTTCCTCGTCTACGTGAATATTTGTTATTTTAAATTTTCTTTACCAATTTTTAGAAAAACAAGATCGAGTTCATATATCATTGCAATACTTTTTAATTTTGTTGTTAAAAGTTATTTAAAGTTTTTAAGCATTTATGAAATTGGAATTGCGGCATTTTAGTAAATAGCTGTTGTCCACAAACAGCCGAGCTCGACTCCAGCGCACGCATTCAGTCCGCTAGTTTGTTTTTTGTTGTTCATTCAATCTAACCTTGTCTTAGATGCAAGGTGACTTTATGTGTCTGAGTGTCTGGGCGCTAAACATATAATTACGTGACGTCGGAGTAAAATTCCGTGGTATGCTTTTGTCCGATCTATATTATTTTTAATATTGTAAAAAATGATTTAACGGAGACCATAGTTCTTTTTTAGGTCATCCATATATCGCACTTTGTTTGTTTATAACATTGTATTTACTTATAAAGTGTAAACGGTATGAAGTTTTAATTTTAGTAAATTTCTCTGTCTTGCCTAGATCTGTTAAAGTTTATAAGCAAAATGTGTGTATTTTCAAAACTTTTAACAATTAGATAATTTATGTAAATAATAAAATTTGGGACTCGATTGCCAGAACTTTGTTTAAGTAGTGGTAGAAAGCTGTTTCAATTTAATTTCTATTTTATTTTTATTGAACAATCAGGAAACTTATTGTTAAATGTAGTGTGTAATATGTTCTAGAAACTAATTTTTTATGTGATAATTTTCGATTGATTTGATTTTCTATGGAATACAATTTAAGCCATACCATTTAAGACAAGTTAACACCGATACTGTTAAGATCTTAATATGATGACGCATTCATCCATGGATGTCGTATGATGAATTATTTGTATGGCGTGTATAACATTCATAAACAGTGTATTAAGCTCTTTGTAAACTGTATTCTTAAGCTCACGCTGAGTCGTAGTTAGAGCTGGTCGTGTCCCGATCCACGCGCCGGCTAGGGAGTGTTAAAGAGATATTGTTCTAGGTTTTAATCGTCTTTTTGGTTATAACTTTTATTAATATGTTTCCGGTGCTTCCTATTATTATTTTGCCTAATGGCATTTGTTTTAATATTAAGGTAGTTAACTTTTCAGATGATGAAGTTTTTTTCTTGAAAATAAAACTAATTTATGTCCAATTTCTGAGTTACCAATACGTTATCTGAACGAATTTAGTTTAAACATTCCTGTTTCGATAGTGATAGGAAAGTAGTCTTCCTGAACGTTGCCAAATTATTTCCGCCAACTGTCTGTTGCGAAACAATTTAATTTAAAATTTTAGCCTAATAATAAAGAAATTCTTTAGCAATAATTAAAGAAATAATGTAAATGTTTTTTGTATTGTATTAATCAAATTGTCAGTTTTATTAATTTACTTAGGTACTAAACAAACTATAACGAAATCGTTATTGATACACGTGTATATTTTTAAACGAATGAATCGATAACATTACCGTTAAATAGGACATATCAAAAGTCACTGTAAGCAGGCGTATGAAAATGTTCTGTCTTGTTATGTATTATTATACTCAATTGATGCATTAGCATGTCGCGGATTTATTGAGTCTGGACTCATGGCTGCTATCGCAGTCACGTCGGCCTTAGCACTAGTACCGAAAATAAGTGTGCCACCAGCCAACCGCGGCGATATTCTTCGCCCGTTACAATAACTGACGGAATATTGTGATACGCTTTTGTCATAACCATATCATCACTGTACGATTTACAATGTTAGTACCACCAAATCAATCATGTTGGAATTAAATGTGCAATATGAGCAATGTATCGATTTAATTTTGATAATGTTTGTATTTTGATGTTAATTATATTGCAGAAATATTTTTATACAAATAGTGTAACACATACAATGTTGATCTACCTCATCGGCGACTATATTATCACATTACGATTATATTATATGAAATTAAATATACTTGGATCAAAATATCAAGCAATAATTCTAGGCATGTGACTGATGAAAGCCTATCATATGCTTACAATATACATACATATTTAAAAGTATAATGAGAGTAGGAGTGAAATTATTTGATATGAAGTCTAATTGTCGTAGGTACAAATGGTAAGGACCTTTGTTTGCTCATGCAAACGTATATCAGCATATCTTGCCAAATCATATCGTCGGTTTGCAATGAATACATATCAAATTGTTTAAACAAAACATTATCAGACATTACTTTATTGAATAAATCTGTACTTCCAGTGTAACCATTAAAATAATTTAAAAATATGATGAGTTAAAAAAGCTACATGATAAAATATAAAATAAAGTTATGATTATACGGTGTTGTTGAGAAATTTTTGTAAAACAGAAATATTTTCGTCATAGAAATAATGAAATAGTGACACAATATATGAAACTTAACTACCTCAAGTATCGAGTAATAGGGTAAGAGTGTTGTGAGGGCAGGCGCCGCGAGTTTGCACCGCCGGTGCCCTTTGTTATTGTAACTGAATACCTCAACTTGCCTTTTATGTGTTATTAAAATGTGACTAAATACTTATTTACTTACCGTCGGCACAACCGGCAATACTTGCGGAGCCACCCATCTTCAGATATTTGTATTATGATTGCGGCAGACGTATTTGTCTCTCCTCGTACTGTTTTAATCACACAAGTTTAGTAGTACCAGTTAGAAATAAAATAATGTAAATATAAATTACCGATAAGTTTTGTTATTTACCATATTCTATTATTGTAATCATGGATAGACTTATTTTTAAATAAGTTTAAAGTAGTGATTTCAAATTTATAACAATAGCTCATAAGCACAATAAAATATAACATTTTTGTGATGATTATTTTTATGTATAATATTATAATTTAAATATTAGTTACCAGTCGACTTCTGTTACATTCAGTTGAGTAAAATTGGAACAGATAAATGAGATGTGATGTTGTTTTCTTTACATGTTCCCTCGTCCAACAGTGTTAACACACACACAGCTACAACGGAGGTGACTTCTCTTTTATATCAAATTTTTCTTTATAAGCGTAGAGCGAAATTAAATGACTTCTAGATATAACTCAGGTGATAGTTTTAATCTGAATATTGAAAATCTATCGTTTCTTTAAATGTTTTGCCATATACCATGTAAACTCTCACTACTATCACCTGAGCTAATCCTAGAGCCTAGATTAAGTCTTCATGATAGTTTATTCTATTTTTAAGCGACAGATCTGTCATACCGCTTAGGCGAAAGTGTATTTGTTACCTGTTTGCTTTGCGTTGATGTATTCATGTGTTAAAAAGTTCAATGAAGTTAAATAATCGAAGAGAAATAAATGAAAAATTTAAGAAAAAATCTATATTCATACTTTTCAAAATTTCAATAAATATTATCATACACGTGAACACATCTTTATACGTTTGCATGCGAAATTTGGTAGTTCCGTATATATTATGCGATGCGATTTTTGTTTTTAAGGAAAAATGTTTTAATCATTAAATACCGGTTTATTGCATTTCCAATTCATATTGAACAATTTTGATTAAATTGAATTAAAAATAAAAAAGAAGAGAAAAGTTGGATGCAATAATATTGAATCCATTGAATATGCTGTCTGTTACGCTTTTTCATGGATTCCTAAATAATTGTTTGAATTGTTTATAAGTTTTGTTAGTGTAGTACAGCCTGTTTCAGATCTGTCAGATAATATAAACTTAATGTGAAAACATTGTTGTTTTATTTCCCTATCCTTTGATGCGATTAGCGAATTTGTGGCTTGCTGTACCATATTTTTACATAATAGCTTCATCTTGTTTCACATAGGATATGTTTGTGGTTTATAATCAAATGCAGTATAATAATAAACGGAAAACAGTAACTCAAAGATAAATTAGATATGTAAAACTGTAAACCAATAAAGTTATTAAAACTTTACACTGGTAAAAATCCTACGTGAAATGAACATTTTGATTTTATTTTCATAATTTTAAATTAATTTGAGGGAGAACACATTTCAGACACAATCACAGACAGACGACTTTTGTCATAACAGAAAAGTAAGAAATTATTACTACAATCTCATTTATCGAGTTACTTGAGGCGAGGTGAGTATTGTAAGTATACTAAGTACATACAACAATATTATATTAGCTATTAGTTACTGTTTAAATTAACTTTAAACAGTAACTAATAGCTTTAACTCAAATAAATATATTTTTCATATATTTACTTAATAATACAGGATAATTTGGTATATATTGCTGATGACTATTATCTAAATATAATAAATTTTAAATTCCATACGTTTATACCTTACTATTGATTTTAGCACACAAAATTCATGAAAAATTTTCAAACCATTCTCTTCTTCTTCTTCTTCCAACTTCACGTAAGCCTAGTCACGGGAGAAATAAATGGCATAAAAAATTTTGTATACTTAATTCTTCAAGACCTATTTTTAAATCCATCTCCGTAAAATGATCAACATAGTAAATACTATTATACATTTATTTATACATTACATATTAAAACAAAAACTGACTCAATTTTCAAAGACATTTAAAGCAATAATAAAATTAAATAAACACTCTTAAAATATTGATATCATATAAACGGAGACAATAGTAATGACCAACGCACTTGGGTCAGTGGGGAAATCACCTCTTTTGTAGGCAATGGTCAAGGGTTCGATTCCCGCATTGGGTAAATATATGTACGACCTACAGATATTTATGCCGGGTCCAGGTGCCACACCAATTTGCTTTGGACAAGCTTGATTTCTTTAATTTCTGGAGAAAGTCCTTTTCTCCAGAAATGGAAGGGCCCCATCCAACAAAGGAATATACAATATGGACTACAAAAATGAACATAAAAAACTGTATTTATTATTTTTTTAAGACATAATCACATTATGAGCTTCAAATTCGGATTTGTGACATTTGTGTCGAAATGCAACATGGTAGATACAGGGTTACGAATATGGGTGCCTCATGTGACTTTCTTCCATTATAGGAGCAGTCTCGAAGTCCAGCCGTACAATGCTGTAGGATTAATATCTTATCCGATAAGAATATCATTGTAAATAAAGTTACTATGTTACATATTGGGAATTGATTTTGTACTCAAACTATACTTATTACTCATTACTATAATACGATTCACTATTAGAGCTATTATTAGAGCATTCAATAATCACACAAAGACATATGGAGGCTTTTAACGGTTAACTATTAGTGAAAAAAAGGTGGACATCATTTTTCATTTTTTCTCATCATCATCATAATAAAAATAAATATCACTTAATCATTATCAGTTTTTTTTCTGGCAATCGATAAAATTTTCAATAAGATCCGGATCCTACTTAAAACAGTTGCCGACCCCTGGCTTATTGAGTCGTATGACTGAAGTTGAGTTTGAATTTATACTACTTATACCTAGTTGCTATTATTGTCCATGATGTCAATGAATAATGATATTTGTCATACATATTAAAATATTTTAATAATAAATCTATATTAAAACAGCAGTTTTTTCTTTTAAATGTTGTATAAATCTTTCATGGTTTCTTGCATCATATATGAAATAAAGTGAACAAGTCCGATTGTCCTGCAAAAGACTTCAACGAGTGGTACTGAAGATGATTCCATACAGTAGCCTTATGGATGTATATTTAACATTCATTGAAATTTAAGACATAACTACTTACTAAAATTGAATAATGTATATTAAAAAAAATGAATTACTATTAAACCAGTCATATAACGCACAACGCTTAATGACAAACATACAAAAGTTTCCTTTTTATAACTTCCTTAAGGGAATCTTGAAAGACACTGTTTAAATGGTCACATTATACAAGGAATTTCTATACAACATTTTATTCTACTTAAATTGTGGCAAGGTGTGTTTGTCCGTCAATATGAGAATTTTTATATGTAAGATAAAATGAATATTTTCTGCGCAGAGCGGCTAGTAGAGACGTTGCGCCAAGGTGAATATTGGGCTATGTGGTGTTTCTTGGGGAAGGCTTATGCCGAGCAGTGGATTGCCGCAGGGTATATATGAGACATATTTAAAAAAATTAAAGAAGGCTAATAAATTTTACTAATACTATAAAAACACCGTGCACAGCTGTGGGACGTATATGGGCTGTAAAAAGACTTTTTTTTATGAAAGAAGAATAGCAATATTTTAATATTACTGGAATTGTTATGGAATGGTTAACAACTATATTAATAATGCTTGTAGTGGGAAAATATAATATAATTCACATCAATGATTCAATAGTAGAATGGAACTATTGATTAATGTAGCATTAATTTATAAAAACTTTTTAGTTGTATTTAATAATTCTTTTATACTATCTCACTTTTTTACTATTATTAATACGGGTAACGAGGGTGATGATGTCGCGATGATCAATATAATGTATGAAGCTTAAAAAGCAAAGGAATGCAATGAAAAACACTACGACACACTGTGTGGTACTGATTGCAGGAGAAAAAGTTGAGCAAGTGAATAAGCGACTAGATTTAAGCATCACCATGATAGTCATGTTGAGTATCGGAAAGAACAACCAAAAGCCTCAAGATAATCACATGCAAAGATAATCAGCATATTTTAAGTGAAAACTATATTTTCACCATTAGTTAGCTTAAAATATTGCCATACTTCCAGGAAATTATAAAAGGATTATAAACAGTTAAATTGTATTCGTGTTCGGTTCTAGTACATTGTAATGAGTCGTCCATACACTTGGTTTAGTGTACAGTTCGAACTTATCGAATTATGGCTGGCTACTAGCTACTAACTCTTTGGTTGTTAATTCGTTGAAACTCAAGTGATTTAATTTTAACAATAATGACAATTATTAATAAACGCAAACTAAAAATATATTGTTATTACTTATGGGCACCATTAATATATGTAAATGGGTTTTACTGTTATGCTGGCTAGAAATTAAATTGCTCCGAGTTAAAATAGTTTGTACAATAGTCTGAGTTAAGTTAGTTTTAATTCGTTAAAAAATGACGGCGACGTGATTCGCCACCCGTCACGTACTGATTTCCCCGAGGGCGAGAAACGACTAACGGAGAGTCGTTTCGTTACTAGGAATGTAAGAGGAAGGATGGATGAAAAGATGTAAAAGCAAGAACAAATGAAAAGGTGGAGGAAGTAAGGAAGATGTGCCGGGATCGCAGCGGAGATCTGTGGTCTCTGCCTACCCCTACGGGAAACAAGCGTGACGATATGTATGTATGTGTGTATTTTGTACAGACTTTGGATTTTCCATTGTGTTCATTTTTTTAAAAAATATCATACTGAATTTTTTTAAACCAGCGCTACACTATTCGATCCTTAGCAGTATTCTCTTCAAACACTTGGGTTATATTGCGTGCAGCTTTTGCAGCGTTATTACCAAATCAACGTTCACATATTAAGAAAAACCGACTTTTTATATGCACCAACCTAATGCAATGCACAATGTGACACAAAAAAAATAAAATAAAATTAATGTAGTGGATAATAAAAAACATAATTTTTTATTTTTGTAACTTGTAGGTAACTTAAGTAAATGTTTGACATTGTCATAAATATGAGTTTTTACTTTTATACAATAATAAATGTATTCAAATGGGGATGCATTAAATCTGGATGAAGTATCCTCCTTGAAACTATTGAGTTTTGTTGGACGGTGTTAATTCTTATTTCTTCGTGTAGTCACGCCCATCAGCATCAAAATTATTTTAATTGCTTATCAAATATTATACGTAATTCATTCGTTATATGATATGTGGTAAGTATAAAAGGATGAGTTTGCTATGTCATATTTTTAAAGTTATTGTTTAGGATATAGCTTTGAAAGTGAACTCAGTTGAGAGCGAGCGTGGAGAGTATCAAGATCGTCGTCGATGCACGTCGACCTACACCGGTTTCGCTTTCGTTAGAAGGTCACAACTGAATCAGAGCTAGTTAGTGCGTGGCGCTGACATCACGCGCGAGGAGAATATTATACCGACAACGAACGACATTAATATATTAACACGTACAAACATAATTTGTTATTTTATAATGAACAATAATTCACTTTCCCAATATTGCCACCAATATTCAATTAAATAAATGAAATAAACTTCAATTATATCACTTTGAAAACATATATTATTTGTAATTGAGAACAGTGAAAAGTAATTTATTTTATACTCATACGCAGAAAACTCACAATTTGCACTCAACCTCAAACTTAAGATTTGTGTTATTGTAACACTTTCAAATAAACTAAATATTCAAAAATAAAGAGTTGGGATATTTTTAGACTAGTTATATCCAGCGGATGTTCGATTACCTTTCCGTTGAAGATTCAGACCTGTTCTTGGTTTGGAATTATTTAAGTTATGATCACAACATTGCCTGTCTAGTGACTTGGAGACCACGAACTATGGTATCTATGGTAAAACCAATTATAGATTTTTTTATATTACTTATCTATCAAGTATTCTACTATCAAGAATATAAATCAAGTGTGAGACTTAATTTCTAGTATAAACTATACTATAAAAATAGTTTAGCTAGTCTAATTGTTAACGATTGTCGTAAGTTTAACCATTTTATCTTTAGTCTAATTGTTAACGATTGTAGTATTTTTGTACTCCACGTGAATCTTCATATATAATTTATCAAGCATTCGATTAATTTCCGGTCTCAACGATTTCCTGTTCTATATGTGACGAATTTGCGGTCAGATTTTTAAAAACAACTTGCGGCTTTCAGCATAATGAATGGATACAAATTTTTAATATTTGTACATAATTCATATTTAAGCAGAAATATGTAGAATAGAACCATCTTATTTCTTTTTGTCAGTGTCATACGAGGCGACTATAGGAGCAAATATCAGTAGACAGCATAGGTTGCCCAGCTTAAATATTACGATGGCAGCAGTAGGTGGCGGGAAGCTGTTACATATGTATAGATAATGATTATAAAACATATATATTGCGAATGTAATTCATAATAAAGGATTGTTACTTGAACGTGTTAAATTGTAAGCTTGTGGTGAAATTTACATTTTAATACTATTCGTAAAGTAGGAACAAATTTTTAAAAACTATTGTTCTTTTCTTTTTGTGTGAATTTAATGTGTCAATTTAAAATTCTCGAATCGGGCTACACAATTATCAGTATCGTAAATCTTATCCTCGTAGTTTTTGTGAGAATCGCAAAAGATTTGAATATTTTAAGTTATAACTAAGACAAACAACCCTTTTGTTATATTTTATAAAGACCAATAATGTATGTGGAGTATCGCGAACTAGCATAATTAAAACGAACTGAAATTTCAAATTGTATTTATATGTTATACGTTTTACATTTTAAATATACAGTTATGTACATTATAGTATTTTACATTGCAAATAAAATATTACATACATCAATTTTTTAATTGTTTTTTATTAATTTTGTAATATAAGTCGAGTATTCAGTAAATGCATGTTTGCTGATTATGTTTGACGTGGTGGTCAAAATTTAGACAATATAATTTTTAAAAAATAGCACTTCTTTTCCTCTTAAAAGTCATTGAATTTTATTTATATCCTTTGTATTTTTTTAATATTTATATTAGTAAATCTAATTCTGCCACTAGACACCCTATATAATATTCTTAGAAACTTGTATGTTTGAAGGGCATTGATCTTTGAGGTATGCACATGAGTTTGAGTTACAGATTAATATTTAAATTTAAAAGAATTTTAATATGTAGTCGGCATAAATTCGATATTGTGCAAAGTGCAACACTGCATCGAGGTAACGACCTCTCGTTCTTGAGACGACAGAGGTCAGTGTCGCCAGCTTCGCTGACGCCATTATATTTTGCAATTATAACTTAGACGAGACTGGGGAATGGTTATACTAACCATAATTTAGTCACCTATTTACCAAAGTCATGAACTTTTCTTTAACCATGAATTTTTCATGGCAACCCGATTAAAAAAGCTAAGATTTTCAACCATTTTAATGTGATTGAACCTATTTATTCAGCCAACTGAAGGTTACATTGAGAGATCAGTAAAATATTTTGAGCTCGGTATGAGCTTAATAAAAAATATAAATATACATACTTACGGTCACGTTGAGTGTCATTATGTGCGGACGTCGCAGTCAATCAAAATACATTGCTGTTATATACAGTGCCTGTTTTAGTTATCACTTATAAATAATGAAAAAAGCTCTTTGGCTAGTAAATTCAAAGCTATCTTAATATAATGATATTATATATATATATGTATATATATATGTATATATATATATATATATATACACACATATATATATATATATATATATATATATATATATATATATATATATATATATATATATATATATATATATATATATATATATATATAATTTTCAGACAATTTTATTTTCTTTCATAACGTTGGTACAAAACAATATAAATACTCATTTTGCAAAACTTATTTGCATATAATAAAAGAGTTTTAGAAGAAATAATATATATAATATTAAGAATATCGTTTTCATAGAGGTGTACAAGTGTGCTACTACAAATTGGTGCTTGGAGAGTCTGTTCAACATTGCAGTGTTAGATGGATATTTTAAAAATGGCATGTAATATGGATAGTGTACTATTAGTTCTATGTATTGATTTAGTGAAGGTATAATGAGGAAAGAAAATATTTATTTCTGATATATATGTATGTTTGTATATATGTAGTATAGTAGCAGATGATGTGTAACTACTAAATATATTTAGATGGTAGAGCAATAAACGAGAACGCGAGACATCGGATGGCACCGTAACTGTAATAAAGGCACCTCACATATGCTGCCCGCGTTTGATGGATACAATAGCTTGGTTTTAAAAAACTCTAAACTCTAATGTATAATGTTTATTTGTTTCTGAAATACGGCAGTTTCAAAGTTTAAGAGTTGAATCATTCCAAGAAATTCCGGTTCTATTACACATTGGTGAACTGCCGATCATCAGGATCAAGATGGTCTTTTTCTCTTTGGGAACCCTACCCCCGGTCTGATGTTGAAACAGAGTAGTTGATAAAAAGTAAAACAAATGCTCGAAACACTCCGTACAATAAATTCGATAGACATACATATGTTGAACACAATAGATGACACATTTCTTCTTAGTGATAATGGATCGTAACCTATAGGAAATTCTGAGGTCGCCGACGATTCGACACTCTGTAAATATAGTTAAATGAACGGAGTTGATACTAGTGAGCCCGAATAAATTAATATTTTTAACGCTATTAAAGACTTATTATTAAATTCAAATACATTTTTACACACATTCACAGTTAAAATTTTAATGTACAAGTAGCGTAGCAATAACAGCGTTTCTATCATATTTTATTTTATTGTATATGAAAAACATAACACAAACTATATTTAGAACTGTAGTATTTATAGTTTTGGGGTACAATAGAATATTTATTAACTTTTAAAATTTTTTAATTTTTCTTTATAATATGTCATTAACTCATTAAATCAAAATAGAGTACCGTAGAGGCCTTAGAGTTATAATCAGCTTCAAACAACGGATTTTCAGTTCACTAGTCACCTCTTCTTATGTCTTAATTCTTTGGTATCATGTGCATTTACCTAATTTAACAGTGCAGATTTTAACAGTCGAAAAAATTATCTATGTACCTTATAGGTTCCTCGCGATGTATTTTATCAATGAATAGCATGTAAATCTAAAATTGAAATATTATATCGAACACAGGATACATCTATGTTTAGTTACGATACTACATGTTAACGCTATTTTGATTCAGCTTTTAACTTGCACCGTTGTTTAATTTGTTTATTTTGTAAAATCTTTAGCTATCGTTGGCATTTAATACAGCGAAAAATATGTTTTTGTTATCACTAAACAACAAAAATAAATTCTGTATCAAGTATCGATTGTTCTTCGCTTTGATCGAACGCTACTTGCTAAACAGTAATTTAACGTAATGGATTGCACTTGAACTTTGAGATAAACGCAATAAGGACCATACCTACGTTACGCTACGAGTTGAATTCTCCTTCAAATTGTCACTTGTATCATGGATATAGCATCCAAAATCGTCTTTCTCAGCTTTGTTTCTTTGTGGTAGGGCACGTGGCATTTATAAGATTATTCCAACTAGTAAAAATATTATAATAATGATTGAAAACTAAATGAAGTTGTCGAGGTTTATAGAAATAACTTTGTTTTTAAGTTGACAAATTTTTAAGCAATCTAGAGAAAACAGAGCAACAAGGTAAACAAGCTATATTTGTTAATTATTAAGTTAGTTCAATGGCAGGAAGAATCGAGCTCACGGTATTAGATAAGAAACAACCCCTTATTATATGACTATATCTACCTCAAACTAAATGATGTTTGAAAATTTCCACTGAAAACTTTATAAAAAGAATGCAGAGGAACTTAAATGAATTATGAATAAATGTGTCATATTTTGTTTTCGATAAAAATAGCAGCTTCTATGTAAATATCCACAATGTTTTCAGTCGAGTATAAAAAACAGAAAACAAGTAATAGGGTTGTAGATACCGAACGAAAAATTTAATTTAATTGTGCCTTAATTGTTTATATACATATGATATTGAAAATCATATACTTCTTATTAAATTAATGCTACACAATCAACATAATCGTATACGCAAAACACAGCGCATGGCGACATTATCCATCAGATTATGTTCTGATACTTGTCGCATAAATCACAAGGAATATAATAGTAAATTAATATTTTTCTGATTATTATATACTTGATTCATTAAATAAAATACCTTTTGTATATTCTTCTACTAGCATTCCTTGCTTGTTAAATCATTTATTGTAATTATATTGTCGGTACTTACTTTTCAAAAAGGACTTGCTAGTACATGTATATTTAATTTTATTGAATTTTAATTATATTCCATGGAATATTATTAAAGAATCAGCAGTAAACCAAATTTGTTTTGAAGTTTATTATGAATATATTTGCTAATAAATATTTCATAAAATTGCGAAGAATATAAAATCATATCATTTGGTTAAAAAATACTTATGTTTGTTGGTTTGCATTATTTTCTAAACTAATTATTATTAACAAAGGTAAATCGACGCTGAATATATACCAATAAGTCCTTCCTTATTCTACTTGATAATATTGAATTTGTCCTTGCTGATGACCAGATAACCCTGAGTGTGCTGGTCAAGCGATACGTAAATAAAAATGATTTGATTCGGAAGAAAAAAAGGACAGTGCGACTGATGGTGACTGGCCTTGCCATCTCAAGGAGGTTGCAAGGGGAAACGTTCCTTGACCCAAATTGAATCGCATGCGCATCTCACGCACTCGATTTGCACTTATATTTATGTTTTAGTTATCTTATATTCTCGTAAACTAATAATTGTGTGCATTAATTATGTTAGTAAAAAAACTATCAGCAACTACATATATTGTTGTTGTTTTTAATAACTGCAATACTCAGTGTTCAACGTATTAACGTTATGATATTAGTTATAAATAAGATGGACAATTATTGTAAAAATATACAAAAATTTACTAAACCTTCAATTTACAAGAGTTACGAATAGTAAAGTATTCATAAAAAATAATTAAGTAAATGAATAAACAATAAAATATTACCCTATACAAAAAAAACTTTAAAACAACATTTTTAAATAATAAAAAGGCATAGTTAACACTTTGTATAGTAACTGATTTTAATTATGTTTCTAAAGTGTTGTATTTTCTAATTATGAAGAGAATTAGTGGAGTAGACTATATAATACAGGTGTTAGGATACTTTTGGAATCGAAAACTTAAATATAATATAATAAAAAGTCGTGGAAAACGTTTTTTCGCATATAATATATATAAACTTGCAATAAAATTTCTTTGACTATTTGTTTTTCTTGAATTGTTGATTCTAATGAAAAAAATCCATACATTTTAAAACTATATTACAAAAAATGAAAAATGTAAAGTAAGCAGCGAAAAAAATTAACGACGTTTATTTTGATGTTCGTTCTCGCACCTCGCTCTCGTCGCCGTGTTACGGATAAAATGGATGCCATTTTTGAAAAATTGAAGCAAGATTGGCATATCAGTAGTATGAGGTAGCCTGAAAAATTGAAAATTGACAATCAAACAGTTTTGAAACATTTGAAAAAAGCTGGGTACACAAAAAAGCTCGATATTTGGGTGCCACACTAGCTCACTGAAAGTAACCTCATGAACCGTGTACTCATTTGCGATTCTTTATTGAGACATCATGAAACCGAACCTTTTTTAATGATATTAATAAGTGATGATGAAAAGTGGATCACGTACGACAAGGACGTGTGAAAAAGGTCATGGTCAAAGGTCGGTCAGTCTCCACAGATTGGCAAAACCAGGTGTTACTCACAATGAAGTGATACTGTGTAATGTATGGTGCGATTAACGCAAGAAATTGAGAGAAAGAGGTCGGAACTGATCAATAGAAAAGGTATAGGCACATACATCTGTGCAAAAATTAAAAAAGTTTAACAGGGAGTTGATAATGCATCTGCCATACAGTGCTGACCCTGCATCATCAGATTTTCACCTGTTTCGGTCTCTGCAAATTCTTTAGGTAGTGTCAGATTAACATCAAGAGAGGAAAAAATGTCTTGAGTTTTCATATAAATTGAGAAGAAACTTTTTTTCACCTTTTTTATACCCTACTAACTGAACAGAGTCATCGACGTATATAATTCTTAGAGTTAGCGAACTGAAATGGCAATGGACTGGACAAGTCTTTGGTAAAACTGACGACCGTATGAAGAGACGAGTGCTGGAGTCGAAACCGGGTTTCGATAAACATAGTGTGGGACGTTTTCTGGCTAAATGGAGCGACGTTCTGCACAGCACTGCTCGAAGAAATTAGATGCCTGTAGCCGAGGGCCGGGCTAAGTGGCGCACCTTGGGATATATGTACCTATGGACATAATTTAGCAGTGGATCACGTAGGCTGATGATGACAATTATATACCACAGAATTTGTTAAGGATATGGAATCATTTACAACACTCTTAATACTTGAAGTTTCCGAAAATTAACTACATTAAATATGTAGTTAAAACTTATGAGTTGTAAAAATTATGTAATCCATCTATTCCATTCTTTTCCCTGCTAACCTTCAAGGCAATATATGTTAAAATATTATTAAGGAATTTATTTATTTATTCAAAAACATCCTGTTTATATAAAATACAAACTAAAACACACAACAGTGCAACACACAACCTATAAGGCATTAATATCACTAAATCTCTGCTTTAGTCGCTCAATAGGACTTAACTGTCCTTTTCTGCATCCTAGGCTCATCGGAAGCAGGCGCGTTGCGGTCGAATGACGTCACCATGCAGAAGTGAACCAACCAGTTTTTGCCGGAGCCCCAATTTAGCGTTTGATTCTTTATGCATAACTCGAGCGCTGTGCCCTAAGGTCGTCTGACATTCAAGGACAGTGATGTTAATTGCTTTAAAGCCGACTTTGCAGTTCTTAGTAAACGTGTTGCCACAGTATCGACATGATGATCCTGAACAATAAAACTTCGTAAGTGCTATCGATTTCTTATTTAAATCGTGAGACAACCAAAAGTGCTTTCTATTGTATTTATATTGACATCAAAACTGATATTATTACGAAATTGTGACTCGATTTGTTTTCGCTTAATTTTGATCAATAATAAATATTATTATTTATATTTTAAATTAATAATGTATTTTATGTTTATTATAATTATATGATGGCCGCAGTGATTTCTTATGTTAAAAAGAGACGGCGAGATAACGTGCACCGGACATCACCATCCCAACTAAGGCCCCACCACGTTTCAAAAGAATAAAAGGGGCTATAAATCGTTGTATCGGCACATACACCTCAGTCCACAGCCCCCACTCACCAGACACCACGAGGGCCATCAACCCCGGTGCCGACCAGAGAGGAGATATTGCCCGATGGACGAAGACCATGAGCACCGGCGCTTCAACAAGCGCCACTATGCCGCGTGGACTCCGAGGTGACGAGCCGGCTGAGAATCACCTCAACGAGGTTATCGCAGCCCTCAAGTCCAGCGTCGACTTTGCGATGACGCTTCAAAATATGTTCGGCCCCGTCCTGTTCGCCTACTATTGAGGGCAGCGTACTTAGTTGGTGGCCGTATATAAAAGCCCTAAAAACCACTGGAAACGGTGGCACAAAGACCGAGAGCCTCCAAAGCGTAGGCCCGAGTAATGGGATTCTAATGCTCGCTGCTGCACCTCGCGAAGGAGGAGGAAAGTTGTGCTGAATTAGCTGTCAACCTTCGTAAGCCGGAGAAGCACTCTTAGAAAAAGAAGAAAATCCCCAAGGCTCGATCCTACACCCCTGACAGGGTGTGCATGTCTCCCTTTCGTTCGTTAATCGGCACATGACGCGACTATTCAACGGGGTTCTCAGGGCGATGCACTTCCCGGCCGTGTGGAAGACCGGGAAAGACATAGACCTACCCAAACCTGAAAAGATACTCGGAGAGTTATCGCCCCATCAAACTGTTCCCGCACTTTGCTAAATTATTTGAGCATCTGCTGCTGTGTAAAATCCGGCCAACTATTATCTTCAGACCGGAGAGACACGGGTTCTGCAGCGACCACTCTACATCGACCCAGGTGACTAACGTGTTACACCACATGGCGAACGAGCGTAATCTCGGTCGCCGTATGATCGGTGTCATTCTCGATATAGAGAACGCCTTCCACCTGGTGTGACACGAGGGTCTGTTGTATAAGCTCTTAGAGAAATCCACCATGCCGCCTTCTATGGTACGGTTGGCGGTATCTTTCTTGCGAGAGCGGGAATTCTTCGTCAATGTAGAGGGTACCGACTCCATCACGCACCCCATTGAAGCAGGGGTCCCCAGGGCAGTTGCTTGTCACCTGTCCTGTATGCTGCGTACACAAACGACGTCTCCACTCTGGAAGGTCGCCTCCGAGGGTGGGAAACCGACGTCATGTTGGCACTGTACGCTGACGAAAGCGCTTCTTGCGTCGTCTCGCTGGGTTCATATAACCGCGCTGAAGCTGCAGAGGCTGCTGGATCGGCTACCCGAATGGAATGTCTGTCAACGTTAGAAATACACCTGCCATGGTGACCGGCCACGGTAAACTACCAAAACCGCTTAGACTTCAGGGGCAGATCGTACGCTGGACTGGAGTTACGTACCTCGGAGTCCACACACTATATTATTTTATAGGCATTTCCACTATTATTTGTTTTCTTGAGTAAACGCTTATTTAAAATAAAAAAATTGAAACATTATGTTCATTCCTTTATCATTCTCGTGGTTCAAAGAAACATGGGGATGCAACCTAAATATGGACCTAAATATTGATAAGGCGCACAGTGCTGTCGGGATTAAAAGAACGTTGCTGATTATTATTATTGAAGTCGTTGATTTATAATTTGAATAAAAAATCGCCGTTTTAAACATATGGTAAATAAAAATCTTATGCTTTTACTTAAGAGTTCTGAGTCAAATTTATGTAAAATAAGAAACCTCATTTAAATAAGAAAGACATCATTATATTTTCACTATATCCGCTGATAAGCATCTAATTACTTAAAGACTACTAGGTGTAAAGTGATTTATGGGCTCACTTTTCTTGCATAGGTTCTATTATACAATGTTTATTGAATAATACGGGTTTTTTAAACAATACATGGGAATAATTTCTAGGATAGGATACTTTCTATTCTACGGTTCTAGGATATGAAAAAATTAAATGATAAACCAAATGATATTTCAGAAACGTATGAGATACATTTGCAGGTTAATTTACAAAAGAGGGACAAATATATATGTATGCTTTGCGCATGTTTAATCTGTGGATCTAAGTATGATCTTGGGATCAGGTAGTTTGTTGAGTGTTAATTTTTACTATTATTTCATCTTGATTTTGGCATTATCTAGAATTTTATGATAATACCAAATCCTTTTAGTTCCTAGTAAGCCTATGCACGTGGTGCGTAAATAATTCGATGTAATTTCACGACTTCTCACTTGATTATGGTAATCAATTTATTTTGATAACATGTATATATATATATATATATATATATATATATATATATATATATATATATATATATATATATATATATATATATATATATATATATATATATATATATATATATATATATATATATATATATATATATATATATATATATATATATATATATATATATATATATATATATATATATATATATATATATATATATATTCTATTAAAACACATGTTGTTGGTTTTAACTCAATGGCAAATTGAGTAACAAATACCTTATTGATAAGTACTTAAGTGAGCAAATGATCAGCGTTATCCCATAAAATAACGGTTATATAACTAGAGTTAATTATATATATTGTTAAGATCACTGATCAAATCTAATAGTTTACACTGTTACATATAAATAATAAAATCATATCCAAAATATGTATTAATTAATTTCACTGGAAAGCATGGACACTCTATGCATCACCTTATTTTTTCTGTTTGTCTAAAAAAGCCACGGTTACTCATAGGTCATTGGTGCCCACGCCGAGTGGCTTTGGTCTTTGATGAAGTATTCAAGCATGTTTTGTTGTCGAAAATAATTTATATTCTAATTCTTTTTATAAATTTGTAAATAAGGAGATTTGAAATATTTATAGATATTACAAATGCAGAGTGCAATGCAAATTACATTTATAAGCATTATGATTTATTACATTCTGAAAAAATAATATGATGATAAGAAGACGGCGGCGCCCTTTTCAACCAACTGTAACATTATCAATAATTGTTATATGAGAAAAAATTCAGAGGTCGTATATTTCTCACTTTTGTACTATGAAGTAATAATCGAATGTTTAATTTCACTTTCTTTCTACAGAAAAATAATTTTAATAGCCACTCTTTATAAGGGATACAAATGTATTGTACGATATAGTCAAAATCCAATAAATTTTAAAGCCCATTCAATATAGCAATACCTATGTATTTGACAGCTCTCCCTTGAGAAATCTTACAAGTGCAATCAATCACATTAATGGATTTGCAATATTTCTTTCTACATATATTCGATTAAATTAATATTCTCTCAATAAAGTAAAAATATAATAGTCTATGCTTGTATAAGCATACATGCATTCTTTACATAAGATATACATATTTGCTTGTTTGTCAATTTGTTCAGCCTAATCTCGAAAATGTCTTAATGACTTTCATAAGTTATCATTTATTTGCGACCTAAAATTTTTGTTTGTACGCTGTATTTTTAATGTACCTGTGTGTGACCTGTAATTTTTGTTTGAAACGCTGTGGCTAGTTTCTGTCCTCAGCGGAGTAGGCCGGATAAAAGTGCCATATGGTCGTACGAAACCATTTTTGAAGATTTCAGAATAACTTGCTGCACTTGCAATAAGCCAAAGAGGTAAATGAATGAAGTGAATGAAAATGATGAAATGAATCAAGCCTCTGCTATTATTTTCCCTTTTTTATAGCCTCCCTTATTACACAATTCTTTTCCATTATCCTACATCTTTCTCGCAGACGGGCAACGGTTCCTCAACATCCCTGGTGTTATTTGTTCCTTCTACTTCTCTATAAGGGACTGAAGTGCCAATGAATGAGCGATATCAACAATCATTTAGGCTGTATGACAGTGGTTGGAGAGAAATACTAAACACTAAAAAAATGAAAATATTTTTATGTCTGTGGCGCAGATTAGGGACCATTGCTCTTTCGGGCAGAACAACAGATTGGTAACTTGACTTGTTAATTTATAATTTAACTTCATTGTATTTACATGACCATACGAAAAGTGCTAATGCTTAATGGTAGACTAATTAATTACCTTCAATTATTATTTTGTTTAATTGAAAGCAATCGGAATCATTGGTCGCGAGTTCGATTCCTGCATCGGGATGAATATACTTATAGATATATGCATGGCCTATAGGTATTTATTCGGAGTCTTGATGTCGCACCAAAGCACCTTGGACAGACGCGGCGAGTTAATGATCCCTCATTTTTCCAGAAATAGGGAGGCCCGTACCAAGCAGTAGGACAAATAATTATGAGTTGTGAAAAAAATTGGCTGAGGCGTTGTGAGAATAAGGACGACTACACTAAAACTTATGTTTCATATTTAGACAGATAGATAGATATATTCTTTATTGTACAGCAAAAACAAAAGATATACAATTATTGATTGTAATATTTATATACAAATGGCGCTTTTATCGCTGTTAATGATTTCTTCCAGTTAATATTATTAAAAAGTGATAATTTTCATTAATTATTAAAAAATTAAATTAAACATTTATACTAAAATAAGAATAGTTATTAAAATTTAATTATTATTTATTATTATATAATTAACTGTATCTAGGACGGCTAAAACTGAAAGAAAAGACAATTTTATTGCGAGTCGGTTAAATTTCTTACTTCGTATAAATGACTACCACTAAAAATAATAAGAGATAACGTTTTCACAGCTTACATTGCCTTTTACCTATTATTTTGTTATGAAAGTGACAATCGGAACCGGTAATTTAATCGTTGCTTATTATTATTATTGTAGTCTAAATCTTAATTCTAAAGTAACTGAAAAAATAAAATGGATAATGTCAATAACAACATATGATCATCTACTGAAACAGAAAGCGATATTGCATGTATTTATTAAATCTGGCAATGCATTGACGCGTGCAGCAATTACTAGACACAAACGCCTCGAGTCTGCTACGACGTTGATTAATTGTCCTAATGACCTCTTGAATAATACCAAATAAAGCTTAAAATATAATTTGTTCTAAGAAAATGATGCAAATATGTATTTATTTTAATTAAGCCTTTATAGACCCGTCACTGAGCACATGATGCCGTTTTAAGCGTTGGACTTTATGTTACATTACATTTTTAACGTCAGAATGTTGCAAATACAATATTTTAACCATAAACGCTATATGTAACGCTATTATCAACAAAAAAAAATTTAGTTGAGCACGAACAGAAGAATATAATTTACATCCCACCAAAGCATATCAATGGCGTCAACTTAACAAGATCATCACCGACAAGAACGAAGATTCATTCAGGTAGTCGAGTGAATAAGATGGCGCACGTAGCAGCCGTAATATATATATATATATATATATATATATATATATATATATATATATATATATATATATATATATATATATATATATATATATATATATATATATATATATTATATATATATATATATATATATATACCGGACGACCGATTGGCTCAGTGGCGGGGCCCTCCGCCCACGGAATAAATAATCGCGGGTTCGATTCCCACATCGGAATAAATGTATATATGGATTTATAAATATTTATTCCGAGTCTGGTAACCCCCCCAATCCGCATATCCGTTCCTGTCCTTTCCTTTCTTCTGGCTATGGCTAAGGGCGAGCTTTTAGTCGCAAGCGTGCCGACCGTCCCAGGATCGGGCTTCCGCGGGTACTATGGTGGTAGAGCCACGCTGCAGACGAATACTTTGTTAAGAATGGCATATTATTTGTCCGTAGGTTGAATGGGCTGGTTCGCCCGGGGAAGTACCACACTCCCGCAGAAAACCGGCGTCTGAGTGGTAGCTTAGCTACCGCGCTTCGTACGGTGAGCGGTCTGAGTTCCGGAGGCCCAACACCCTTCCACTCCCATTCCCTTCCCCTCTCCCACTCCTTTTCCCCCTCCCACTCCCATAATGTCACTTTCCTTAAAGGTCGGCAACGCTTCCGCACTGCCTATGACGCTGCGGATGTCTATGGGCGGCGCTGATTGCTTTCCATCAGGTGACACGCCTGCTCATTTGCCCTCCATCCCATAAAAAAAAGCATACAGGGCTTTGCTGGGGCCGACCTCCATCCTTTCTTGCGACTCGTGAGATTCACTAAGACCAATGTAATATACCTAATAAAAAGAAGAGAATTGCAGGTTTTATGGGTATTATCGCCCAAGCGTCTTATTAATTTGTAATGGAACAAATGACAAAGAAGCTCAATTGTGTCTCTAACAGTGTGAGGCGTAGCGCCCTCTAGTTGAAACCATGTGCTTAAAGTGACGGCAGGATGTTCTTTCATTGTGGGCAGAAAATAATCATTAAGCATGCTTTTACTGATAACCCTAACCGACTCTTTAACAAAATTCTGCCACCGGATACTATATAAGAAACTACTGTGGCAACCACTCGTATGGGGAATAAAATAAATAAACTTCCTTATAAATAAATAAAACATACCTATATCATAATCAGGAAAGGCTATTAAAATTACAGGTGAGTCGTTATTACTATACGTAAAAGATTTGAAATAGTAAATAAGTATCAAATATAAATGGAAAACTGTACTATGACTGCAACTGGCGCATTAATTAGATAAAACCACGGCGCCAATGCAATTTGTATGCGCCGTCAGAACGCCATTTTACCGTTGAAGAGATATCGCTGCACCGCGCTAACAACCGCTAAGGGTAAAGACATAGTCGTAATGTAATATATATATATATATATATATATATATATATATATATATATATATATATATATATATATATATATATAATATATATACTTTCTAAAAATAACAACAAGTTAGTTTTAGTTGTCTGATAACCTTGTACAACAAACCCGCACAACAAAGAAATGTAAGTAAAAAGTCAAAAATAAAAAAGAGATTATTTTTTTAAAACATAGAAGCTTCGATTTTGGAATTAACTTTTTTTTCATACCTATACCCTTTATTAGGTGCCAATAATATAGTTTAGCTATTAAAACCTCTTTAGACTAAATTACTACCAATATTGTAGAAAAATCAGAACCGACCGTTTTTATTTCTGCAAATGTAAAAATTAAGTCAAAATAATAATTTTGGCTAAATTTTACAGGACAACAATAGTTTTAACTATAACCTGATACATTTAGTAAAAAAATTTACAACACGTGATCTGACGGTAATTCAACAGCAAAACTATTTTGGAAAAGCATAGGAGGGCATCTCTTTGACCATAGTCCCTTGCGTACTGATCGAAGGATACTCTCCTCGGCAATACTCTACAACAGACTGATCGGAGGACATTTTTTCAACAATAGTCCACCGCGTACTAATCGGAGGATACTTTCCGCAGCAATATTCCACAGTAGACTCATCGGAGAATATCTCCTTTTAAAGATAGCCCGCTGCGTACTAATCGGAGAATACTCTCCTTGGCGATATTCCACAGCAGGACTGATCGGTGAATATTTCCTGCAGATGGGATTTCCCATTGTGGGCTCGGTAGAACATCTTCCGAGCCAACCAGGCCACGAACTCGCGGATGCTCTCCACACTGAGGTTTCTCGCTATGACGTCGTTACGATAGACAGGAACCTGGGCTGTGGCTGCCTTCGTAACCTCTTTGACGCCTTAGCGCCTCGACGTTCTCCGAAGTCTATATCGTTTGCGCGAAAAAGAACACCTATCTGTTTTTCGGGTGAAGGTCCTAGATGCTGTCGAGCTTGGTTGGAGTTCAAGTCTTCGGCGTTAGCGGCGTCGAATAGAGCTCGCACTGCGGGGTTCGTAAGCGCGATCCCCATGCCAGATGCTTCGTGTTTAAGCGATGATGGTGGGCGAGCTCCTCTCGAAGATCTTCTGGATGTAAGAGGGACAGATTTGGATTTTGGGCGGGTAAGCTGAAAAGATTTTGACTTCTTTTTCATCAGCACGAATGTGAACGCCTAGCGACCTCTTGCTGACGAAATCCGGTAATGGTAATCATTCGTGTACTAGATCTCTTCTGACAAGAACGGCCGTGCCTCTATAGGGCCGTTCATCCGGAGAGACCTCGTTGCGCCGGTACACAAAGAAATTGGGTAGCTTAAATGATTGCCCCTGCCTTAGATATGTCGCGCCCAGCGTGGATATCGTATTGCTGGATAAGAGTGCGCAGTTAGGCGATTTTGTGCTGGATGCCGCCGGGATTCCAGCACAACAGTCTACACCCGCCATCCACTTTTACTAGCTAGTTGGTAGGTTAGCTTGTCAGGGTCGGCGCAGGAGTCTAATTTGATTGCGATCCTAGTGAGGATGCCCATGACCTAAGTTATGGTCATCTGCATCACCAGAAGCGCGTGGCTACGTTCTCAGCGCAACTGTGCTGTTGGCAGTGGGCCATCGAGCAATCTTCTGGCCAGCACCGGGATTAACGACTCATGTGGCACCGGGCATAATATATATATATATATATATATATATATATATATATATATATATATATATATATATATATATACATATATATATTTAACATGATTTAATTACTGATCTGAAGTTCTGTCAGTTATCAAATTCGTGAAGTATTTAGACATACAAGATTGTTTTATCATAATTATCATCAGCCTGCGGTAGTGCCCTGTTGAATATAACCCTCTCTCAAAACTCAAAAAAAAAATTTTCATATCAGGCTCTACGTAAATACTAGAAAAAACAGAGATTTTCTATGCTAAACCCACCTTTAACAAAGGTTTCGTGCCGACTGGGTTATTATGAAAACGCAACCCCTTTAATAATCGAAAACAGTACATAGTACTTGTATTGATCGTTAATTGTTACTCAACTACTTAGCAAGTTCACAGATTAATATAGCAAAAATTATTTGTGTTAAAATCACGTACTAATTCAATATGTTTGTGTTTTTATAATTATCAAACTTCAAACAAGAATATTTATTAAAAATATCACTATATCGGACTGTACAACCTATTGTAGTCCAACATGTAGGCTATCCCGATATACCTATGTTTATCCCGATCTGAGAAACGAATCCGTGACTAGTGTGAGTTAAGTCTGGTAAAAGTAAATCACAGCGGTTGCCTTTTACCAAGTCAAAATGTGGTATTATTGCGTTGATCCTGTATTATTTTTCAGATGTATTCATATTCAAATATAAAATTCCGAATACTTTATGTGTACAAAAGCAGACATACACTTTATCCGCACACAATATAAAAATAAGAAATATTGTTAGGTAACCTTGAAAAATTAATAAATATTTTTTTGTCTTATATTTTTCTGAACATATGAATTCGTTTATATTCAGAAAAAGATCTTGAAAAAAATAACTTTGTGTATTTGTTGATAAACTAAAGTGTAGATAGTATTAAGTTGAATAGATCATAAAAATACGAATACGAATTATTTTTATTTCTTTTCCTGGGTATGCAAATATCTGCATATTATAGAAAATACTACATTGCACTTATACATATGTTTTGTAGATGCGGTCGTAATTGAAATTTTAAAAATGTTTACCACGTAGCTATATTATTTATGATGTATTTTTCAAATGTAATCCTGACAAAAACAAAAAAACATCTAAAATTTTCACACAATTTAGCAACGTATAACCGAGTATTAATACAGCGCCATCTATTGTACAGAAGGAGAGCTTGTACTTAATACATTTATCGCACTTTTACGCACAATGTAATAGATTATAGTTTTATCAAAAAGCTGTTAAATATATCCCACCACTGAACCCAAGTCAACGAATGTTATTAGCTTGACTGGTACATTTCAGATACTATATAATCATATACCGAAAATACTTTATAGAATAAATGTCATATACGAGCTAAATAAATTTCGACTTTTTTTTATTTCTCATAAATAGTTATTTTAGAAGAGTAGGAGATGTGAATCCCTTCCAATCCTTAAATAATTACAACGCACCCTTATGTTAAAAACCCAAAACTTAAGCATCCAACTATGGTTATGGTTAAAAATAACTATACGAGATTACTATTCTACATACTAACGTCAAAAATGGCCCAACGAATAGTAGTCCGTCAACTTCCGAAGACAAGTTTCAAGGTTTATTCTAGGATCGGGTCAGTTAATGAATGGGTAATTTTTAAAACATTTTAATACTTATCCTGTAAATAATTTGATCGTGGAAAGAGACGCGATATCCATATATAGTGTAAAATTGTATATAGATTGTAACTCTATAACTTTTTTTTCTATTATTTACTATTCTAACTTTATTCTCAATATTTTAAAATAATACATTTTTAAATGTATTACATATAATAAGTTAGTAACGTTTTTTATGACCACCCAGAAATAGTAACTATACAAATAACCAAATATTTTGTTTTACAGGTTAAAAAAAGAGACGCAACTATATAGATGAGTAAGAATAAAGGAGGTCGATATTATGGCGACAGCATAATGGGTGGTCTTATGCTTTGTTCTTTTTTCGCAATTTCTGGTAGCTATGTATTTTTTTTAAACTTAAATATTAGTAAATTTAACTGTAATTAAAATTGGCATTTCTAGCATGTCAAAGCAGTATCAACTTAATGACATGATAAAATCTATAAACCGGGAAATGTTTCAACGGAAGTTAGCTCCCTAAATATTCATTCAATATAGTATGGCAATCTATTTATAGGTACGTTATCAACTGTATAGTTAGTTATAGTTTAAATTAAGTAGGTCTCAATGCAGGTTAATAATGTATAGCGTTGATTTTAAATATTTTTCGGATAATAAATCTAGCAAATGTAAATAATAAAATGAAAGAAAATGTACTAGAGTAATATAACTAATTATTTAATAAAGTAAACTGCTTTAGCATGGTACCAAGAGTGCTGATTTTTTTTAATGACTAATGAAAAGCCTACTCTTTGTTCGTTAAACTAGCCAACCCTTTTGCTCCCTACAGCGACAACTATTCGCAGAGAAATACATGAATAATATTAATAACATAAATATTGTATTAATTTTAAGACAATTTTATTTATATAGTCTAAACGCTTAATATATATGTAACAAATTTGGATATTTTATTTTTAATTATTAACATTAAGGATTATTGTGATAAATTGTACGCAAACAACAAATAAAGGAAGTATTGCATTTAAATTAATTCTAATGAAGATTAACTAAATGTATAAGCCAATTTAAATTATAAGATAAAATCATATATGAAAGTTAGTTGCTAAAATGATGTTTCAATTTAAAAGTTGATTTATTAACCAAAATGAATGACACATTCTGATTGGAGCAATTCACAGATACCTACTTGAAGAAAGGCTTGTGTTCAGACTTAATACATATGAAGGTAAAATAAAAAGAAAGAGAAAATACATATTAAGCAATCAAATAAAGAGGTTAGTTTCTGCTCCACAACAAAAAGAATGTGAAGAATAAAATATATTTTTTTTTTCAATATTGTATAGTGGCACACTGGCGACAGTTTGCGATGGGTGTCACGCAGTGTTACGAGAGTCATAAATAAATTTAACTGTCTCGTAACCGGAGACGGTGTAGATGTAAGTAATATTATAAATACCATGTATAGTATGAGTGTAGAAAATAAAACTTTATTAGTACTCATCAAAAACTAACCTTGCTGTAAATAGACCTTCCACAAGCCGAGAGAATTTGCCCCTGGTCGCTATGCTGAGTCACTGGACTGACATTCGCACAGCTACGCACTGCATTAAAGTGACTGATTCGCGTAACTGTTACATATTATGCCCCGCTTTGATTTTCAGGAAGTTTATATGACCATCAGCAGATCGTCCGAGCTCCGTTTAATAATCCGCAGAATGTGCCACGTGTAGGTTAGGTTCACGTTGAGATACTGAGAAGTTATTGGGCCTTTTTTACATTCCAAAAACAAAAACATTAAAATAGCAATTTTTTTTGTAAGAAAATTAGAAGTATATTGCTACATACAGACATTTTCTTCATTGTTAAGAGTAATTGTTCAGATAGACTTTTTATAAAGTACGACTTGTACATATATTATATGTCAGGTTTTTATTTATCAACATGGATTAAATTTAAATTTAATAGAATAACATTTCGTAAAATTGCAATTATTAAATGGTATACATGTACTTTTTTACCGTAAGTACATTTAATTAAATTGTGTGTATATATATATATATATATATATATATATATATATATATATATATATATATATATATATATATATATATATATATATATATATAATGCTTTTCAACCTTAATGTATGTTGTTGTAAGAAATGTATGTATGTTGTTTTTGTTTCACAGTGAAACGTCTAAAAAAGTAAATATATATATCAACAAGTTTTAGAGAGTATGTTACGAAGTTTTCGTTTATTAACCCATATTATGAGCGTGACACTGTATCGCGAATTATAATTAGGTATAAAGGTATTTGTGCGTAGTCGGGCGTCAGACATCGGCGGAGCTGCCGCGCCAGGGTGAGTGAATTGGGCGGCGCTTTCTACAACCCCAATACAATGTTTTCCGAACAATAAAACACTTTGTATATTTCCCTTTTATCACAACCTTATTTTTATCGCAACTATATTGGCAATTATGTGCTTTTTTATTTTCAAGTAGAGATATTATTGAAAAATTACAGTACTTCATTTGTTTTTAAAGTTTTATTTGCATGCATTGTACGTATGAACTAATTCAAATATGTAGCTTTTATATTCTGACTGTCGTAGTATATAGTACACAAATTGATTTTTATTTAATATACGGAGATATCAATAGGTAAAAATTAATATTTTTGGTAAAAAATAGACAATAGAGTTTTGGCATTACAAAAGTAGTATCAGTTTGGTTTCTAAATTTATATTAGATTAGGTTACTTTTTAATTTTTTTATGCAAAAGAAAGTTTGAAAATTTTGATACGATAAGATATTAAGTACTTTATATCGGTTTACATATCTAACGTGTACAAAAAGGTAAAAAAAGCAAACAAAAATTTAATTTTAGTAAGTAAAAAATACAATATTGTTTTATTTTAGTTCGAATCAGAATTTATATTATAAAATAAGTTATGTATTGCATATCGATTTGAAATTGTGTCATTAGCAGGTCAATCAATTTGCACTGTTTACAACTAATTTCTCTCAGAAATCAATTTTTAATACTCCAAGGCAAACATGCGTATCGAGCGGCGTCTTTGATTTTAACAAAGACAACCGACAAAGGACCCGAAGGTTGTGCGACTCATTGTCAGTTACCGTAGTTAATTTTAGTGTACTACGTCTTTTATTATTTTCTATATTGAAAAAGCGTTAAAGTATTTTACACTTTAATGGCATTTCTGTTTGCTTATAATATAACAATATTAGACATGAATATAACACAATTTAATTATAATACTAAATTTTCTCAACGAGATTAATTTCTACCAATCACTACCAATTTCGTGAAGCTCAAAAAACTTGTTATCAAGTACCGACAGAATATGATCAATCTAGATAATATGATGAGCTGCGATAATATTAGCTCATCAAAACCTACGACATCGAGAGCCAAGCGCGCCACTTGCAATAAGTAAACTGTTACTCTGATATTGTAGTGTAGTATTAAGATTTATTTTAATATATTGCTTTTGTATAGCATAAAACTATCTATAGCTTTGCTTTACTCACAATATATTGCTTCAGAATTGCGCAATGCACGGTTGATACACATAGTACTAAATAATTTGTTGCCATAAGTCCCCAAACAGAAATTGTTGATGCTATTTGTATTTGATATTGTCATTTATTATCACATGTTTCGATTCACACTAATCTTTTTGTTTCTGTGAATATTTATGAATCCGGAGGATATATTCCCTTTTCGCTTCTTCATTTCCTTTCCCCGTCTCATTACCTGCTTCTCTCCCTGCCATTATTCACATAATTACCCTAAGGTCAGCGACTAATTTATAGTGCCTGTAGCACTGCAGACGTATGGACGATGATGGTTGCGTCAGGTGACCTACTTTTACGGTGCCTATTGCTTCCATTAAAAATGATAATTAGTCCATTAAACTATAATTATATTTTAATTTCATTAAAATATAATTATTATTAAAATTTGTCAGTAGAAAATGTATTGAAAATCTCTTTCGATGTGTATAATATATTGCTTTATAACACAAACTAGTTTTAATTTTTATTGCAATATTCATATTCATTTTATTTTATCAACAAAGCGCTTTACTAGCAAAAGATGAAAGTTCTGCATTGAATCATTTATTGCATTTGGAGTATATATTTTCTAGCAAACAATTTAAGAGCAGGATAGAACACATTATTCGAATGAGATGGTCTTAAAGGTTCCCACAACGCTTACGTTCACCTGAGGAACGTAAGTGAAGCACTTGGTATTTATCGAGTATTGAATTTTTTTTATTTTTAACAGGGTTGCTTGTAGAGAATTTATAAAATTTAAATAAAAATATTATATATCGATATAAGTGTGACTAATGTTAAATACAATAGATTTCATATAACTCTTTCCTCGTTGTATGAAATATAATCAAAACCAAACATTTATCTTTTTATTATTAGTAATGGTCATGACAGCACGATCGTGATCGTTTACAGTTAAAAATATTTTAGGCGCAAGCAACGCAAAGTTAATTTTTAATTATAATGATAAATAGGTGAATATTTAATTAAACATATCCAAAATATGTTGATTACGTTAATACTTGAATTTAGTTTTAATAATCGATACCTTACGATAAAACCTCGTAGCATGACTATTAAGAATGCACCTTGACAGCACTAAGGGAAATCGTTTTTTTTAATCACATCAGTCTTCAACAATATATCATCCCTTTATTTACTGGCAGCTATATATTCGCGCAGCGGGCTTTGTCTGCCCTGTGATAGATTTTGGGCAAAGGGGTCTTACATACACACGGTATTCAATAAAAAATAATACTAACCGACTTTTATGCAATGTCAGGAACAAAAATGTCACAGTAAGACTTACTTGGGAACTGATTAATATTAATAATGTGTGACATCTTCAAATACGTATTAGAAGATTATAATTATTTTAAGTTTGAAACCCACTAATGTCGCAATCAGTCACAAAATAAATTGGCATTATGCTTATGAAACGGAGGCGTGGTTATTTCATTTATAAACGCATGAGGGTCATTCTATTGAAATGGTAATATGGGCCCAAGAGACCGTTGACTTACGTTGCATTTTCTACCTAGAATGGATAACTGACCCTCTTCTGTTATGTATGACCCAATTTCAGGTGGTACTGTGATGAAAAACCTGTTAAACTAGTTGACCCATACGTTACAAGTGCACATGTGATTCTGGATTGTTACTAAAACGTAAAATTATTAAAACAAAACAATTATATTCAATATGAGTAATCTATGAATATATAAAGTGAATAGTGTTCTCCTTTTTGCCACAAAGGTTCTACTAATTAAGGTTCTAATTCTTCCCTTAATTAATTATGCTGTTACCCAGACTTATCTCAAGATCATATTAACACATTTGATCGTCTCTTAAATAATAACGAAATTATGATTTCAATTTCAGCTTTACTGGCTGACTATTTGCCAACCCAGAGATTTCGGAATACTCTGCACTCTTTTCATAATTTTAAACGATTATTGTGCTCTAGTGTATCTGAAATCAAAGATCCAATACCTGGGGTTTCTTATTACACCTATCTACGTTCCACACAAAATCTTAAACTTCTTACTCCTTCACACCGCACTGGCTTTATCTCTAATAACTTCGCCTTAACGGCTATAAAGTTCTAGAGTGACATTCTTCTTGACATTAAAAATGCCATAAACAAATTCATTTTTAAAGTCAAAGTCCGTCAAATATTGAAGTCCTGGTCATAAGGATGAGAGTACTTGCTGCAAGGTGAATATTTTTTTTTTCCACTTTTTTATTTGATTTTTCTTGTGTATGTGTGTGTGTATTTATATGTGAATATATGTACGTACGTATATAAATGTATACGTAAGTATAAACATATTGTATGTATTTGAATTTATAAAATTAGTTTTTAATTTTCTCTTTTGTACAATCTGTACCACGTCCAAATCAATTCTTTCAGTTTCACCCGCAGGTTGAGTTGTAAAGAATGCCCAATGGCATTAAGTCCACGTGTTTTACATTGTATGCATAAAGTTTAAATAAATAAATAAATAGTTTGCTAAAATTGAGTATCTACGATTAAGCTATTGATATGCAAGTTGATCGAATCCACGGGAAGCACACCTGCCACACCTGCGTTTGAAGTCAGGGAATCTCACGCAGGGCACAATGTTTGCAAACATTTACGTGTTAATTTAAGTTGTAATTTTTGTCGCAATTTAATTGGCATAGTGTTGGTTGCTAGAATTTCATTATTTTATCATTTCATAAATATATGGACAGTCAAAAGTTTTACTTAGCTAAGATCCGCGACAAGCTTGTCGCGGATCTTAGCTAAGTAAAACTTTTGACTGTCCATATAGTGATGGATTTCCGCAAAGTAACGCCTGACTCCAATAATAATTTCATAAATAGACGATTTTTAATAACAAAGAAGTTAATAATATAATAATTAATAATAATTAAAAGTTAATAATTAAACAAACATATTTTTTTTACACTTTATAATCACTCTCTTCAAAACTCGTAGTTACATTTTCAATGTAGTTTGAATAAACACAGAAAATTTTATTAGCAACATCATAAAACTGCAATAACTGAATTGGTAAGGATTGCGGTCGTCAGTACGATTCTATCATCCAATGTACTGTTCACATCAGTAGATGATATTCATTATCATCTACTGATGTGGACAGTACTTTCTTAGTAGAAGAACTTTAATTTAATTGCCTTTATTACCTATTTTTAATTACTTTAATTGTAATGTAATATTTAACAAGAAATCATGTTTAAAAAATCTATTAAAGCCACATTCTCTTTCGTGTTATAATAGTATAACGTAGTATTAAACATTTTAATATCTTTACCGTTACGACATTGGAACCTTCAAAAAACCAGCCTATACATACCTAAAAGGCCGGCAACGCTTCCGCGACTCCTGCGGTGTCGCGGTTGCCCGTGGGCGGCGTTGATTGCTTTCCATCAGGCGACACGCTTGCTCGTTTGCCCTCCTATGCCATAAAAAAAAAGAAAGGATAATAGTATACAAAAATATAATATAATAAATAATTATTAAGTCACTTTATATAGTAAGTAAGACACTTTTATTTAAGTTTGAAGACTTTACAATAAAATTATTAACATTTGTCAAGAAGAGAATAATTATATATAACCTGCTATATGAGGGCTAAAATTAATTTCTATGAATATCGCTGCCACCACGCTCATGTTACATATCTATATTTGCACTAAAAAGTTATCAGGAAGGAATCAGAAAAATATAAGTTAATTATTTTGCAAAACCATTATATTGTTACATGTTTAGATACAGTACTACTATAGAAAAATTATGACTGAATTAGTCATAATTTTCATTTTATAAAAGTTTTAGAATTTACTTAAAACTGTAACATAAGAAAACTCTTTAACGAATAGATAGATATATATTTGATAAGCCTCCGTTATGAAGGGGGCTTATCAAAAATCTATTTAACAATTTTCTAAGTTTTAAGAACAGCACCAATACAGAAGTTAAAACCATTGTTTTATAATTTTAAGACTCTTTTAACCATTGTTTTATAATTTTAAGATCTTTCCGACTTAATCAAATAAACCATGCAAATAACGCGATTAAAAATTGCCTTAGTTAAAGTTGTCTGAGCTTCTTTCTATTGCTCGTTATTATTAAAAACCTAAAATAATAAAGTTAAAATACTTTTATTTTGAGTTGACGTTCTTATTGTCTAAACAAAAGTAAAGTTCTAAATATATACTCTGCTTAGTTTAAAATCCACAGCCAAAGTTATTCATATGTCAGTATATATTCACAGAAATCGCAGTTATAGTGTAATGTTATACTTGGCGCTTTGCAAGGTACATAGCTTTTTGGTAGATTATTAAACTAAATTCTTTAGATATTACTTCCAAACAGTATTGCATCTTCAATATATTGATATAAGTCATACAACAGCTTGCACTACACAATATCAAGAACAGAATTTTAAGTTGTTTGTTTCAGTATATTTTCCTCCCGGTTCCTATACAAAATACTGCAATAGAGTTGAAGTTTCAATGCGTATTCTCGTTAATAATAATAATATATTTTTTGTATACCGAGATGTCCGCATACAGTGGATGCATTATAGGAGCATTTGTGTGCGTGTCTTTCTAGTCGTGTACCAGCTGTGCCTATTATTTTGTGTTGTGAGCGAGAACTTTATAGTACGACTAAAAAGACTTGACATGTTCGCTTTTTTAAATTGACATATTTAGAGAATATATAATTAATAAATATTAAAATTTATTAACAAAATTTTTATGTGTATTTAATAATTCTTGATGAATCATCTCGTTGAACGTTTATCTTATTTACTATGAAGAGTGTCCCAAGGAAGTGTGAGCGATGGTCTAGTAGTAGCATGTTTTTCAAGAAACGTTTTGATGTACTCCTTTGTTTCCTTTCCAGTTTCCTGCAATAGCTTTTTCGAACAGGTAAGATACTGCAGCTTTTGCCAGAAATAACCAAACATCTTTCTGAAAAATTGACAACGAATCGGCAATGATCCTCTGTTGCCGTTGTCCATGGATGGTAGTGATTGCTTTACATGAGATGGCACTGTTACCCTTTTACACCCTGTATTATAGAAAAACAGTTACTTTGTACCCAAAATGTTAGTTAGTGGCAATGCTAGCTTGAGACAATTAATTTATAATAGCTAACCTCTTTTTACGATAATTATGCTACCATCAATAGCTTCTTACTTATAGTATCCTTAGTTATATATTCAGTCAATGGTTCAGGAGCTAACATGTAATTATGTCCCATTACACACTCCTTCCATTCCTGATATTTTTGTAAAGTTAATTGATATTCGTTAAAAAAGAAAAGTTTATTACAATGTAAATATTTTATATCACGAGTTATTTATGTCACCGAGTCACTTTTTACAGCACAACTGTATGGTACAGAATGGTTGAAAATTGAATAAATATCGTAGATTGCGTGACAGGTTGACATTTCGCCTGGTTATAAGTAGAGTCGAAGGCGGCTAGAAAACATTGTTGCTTTTATTCTGTGCCAGTAATTATGCAAAACTGACGTGTCATCAAATCATGATGAACTCGTTTCCATTTGAAAACTATTGATTGTGACAGGAAATTAGTCAATTTTTGTGCATTACAGAATCTAATCATTAAATTGCTGTGAAAATTATGAAAACTTTTTAGATATCTCAATAATTTTAAAATACTGCAGATTTTTATATGTCATTAAACTACTTTGTTTAAATTGTGTAAAACAAGCTAATTTTTATATTTATATTTGTTATTTAAGTTAATATATAACTATTTATGTATTTATTTACCACAATATCAAGACCTCTAGCGCTGCTAACAAAAGAATAGGCACAGCTGGTACACGACTAGAAAGACACGCACACAAATGCTCCTATAATGCATCCACTGTATGCGGACATCTCGGTATACAAAAAATATATTATTATTATTAACGAGAATACGCATTGAAACTTCAACTCTATTGCAGTATTTTGTATAGGAACCGGGAGGAAAATATACTGAAACAAACAACTTAAAATTCTGTTCTTGATATTGTGTAGTGCAAGCTGTTGTATGACTTATATCAATATATTGAAGATGCAATACTGTTTGGAAGTAATATCTAAAGAATTTAGTTTAATAATCTACCAAAAAGCTATGTACCTTGCAAAGCGCCAAGTATAACATTACACTATAACTGCGATTTCTGTGAATATATACTGACATATGAATAACTTTGGCTGTGGATTTTAAACTAAGCAGAGTATATATTTAGAACTTTACTTTTGTTTAGACAATAAGAACGTCAACTCAAAATAAAAGTATTTTAACTTTATTATTTTAGGTTTTTAATAATAACGAGCAATAGAAAGAAGCTCAGACAACTTTAACTAAGGCAATTTTTAATCGCGTTATTTGCATGGTTTATTTGATTAAGTCGGAAAGATCTTAAAATTATAAAACAATGGTTAAAAGAGTCTTAAAATTATAAAACAATGGTTTTAACTTCTGTATTGGTGCTGTTCTTAAAACTTAGAAAATTGTTAAATAGATTTTTGATAAGCCCCCTTCATAACGGAGGCTTATCAAATATATATCTATCTATTCGTTAAAGAGTTTTCTTATGTTACAGTTTTAAGTAAATTCTAAAACTTTTATAAAATGAAAATTATGACTAATTCAGTCATAATTTTTCTATAGTAGTACTGTATCTAAACATGTAACAATATAATGGTTTTGCAAAATAATTAACTTATATTTTTCTGATTCCTTCCTGATAACTTTTTAGTGCAAATATAGATATGTAACATGAGCGTGGTGGCAGCGATATTCATAGAAATTAATTTTAGCCCTCATATAGCAGGTTATATATAATTATTCTCTTCTTGACAAATGTTAATAATTTTATTGTAAAGTCTTCAAACTTAAATAAAAGTGTCTTACTTACTATATAAAGTGACTTAATAATTATTTATTATATTATATTTTTGTATACTATTATCCTTTCTTTTTTTTTATGGCATAGGAGGGCAAACGAGCAAGCGTGTCGCCTGATGGAAAGCAATCAACGCCGCCCACGGGCAACCGCGACACCGCAGGAGTCGCGGAAGCGTTGCCGGCCTTTTAGGTATGTATAGGCTGGTTTTTTGAAGGTTCCAATGTCGTAACGGTAAAGATATTAAAATGTTTAATACTACGTTATACTATTATAACACGAAAGAGAATGTGGCTTTAATAGATTTTTTAAACATGATTTCTTGTTAAATATTACATTACAATTAAAGTAATTAAAAATAGGTAATAAAGGCAATTAAATTAAAGTTCTTCTACTAAGAAAGTACTGTCCACATCAGTAGATGATAATGAATATCATCTACTGATGTGAACAGTACATTGGATGATAGAATCGTACTGACGACCGCAATCCTTACCAATTCAGTTATTGCAGTTTTATGATGTTGCTAATAAAATTTTCTGTGTTTATTCAAACTACATTGAAAATGTAACTACGAGTTTTGAAGAGAGTGATTATAAAGTGTAAAAAAAATATGTTTGTTTAATTATTAACTTTTAATTATTATTAATTATTATATTATTAACTTCTTTGTTATTAAAAATCGTCTATTTATGAAATTATTATTGGAGTCAGGCGTTACTTTGCGGAAATCCATCACTATATGGACAGTCAAAAGTTTTACTTAGCTAAGATCCGCGACAAGCTTGTCGCGGATCTTAGCTAAGTAAAACTTTTGACTGTCCATATATTTATGAAATGATAAAATAATGAAATTCTAGCAACCAACACTATGCCAATTAAATTGCGACAAAAATTACAACTTAAATTAACACGTAAATGTTTGCAAACATTGTGCCCTGCGTGAGATTCCCTGACTTCAAACGCAGGTGTGGCAGGTGTGCTTCCCGTGGATTCGATCAACTTGCATATCAATAGCTTAATCGTAGATACTCAATTTTAGCAAACTATTTATTTATTTATTTAAACTTTATGCATACAATGTAAAACACGTGGACTTAATGCCATTGGGCATTCTTTACAACTCAACCTGCGGGTGAAACTGAAAGAATTGATTTGGACGTGGTACAGATTGTACAAAAGAGAAAATTAAAAACTAATTTTATAAATTCAAATACATACAATATGTTTATACTTACGTATACATTTATATACGTACGTACATATATTCACATATAAATACACACACACATACACAAGAAAAATCAAATAAAAAAGTGGAAAAAAAAAATATTCACCTTGCAGCAAGTACTCTCATCCTTATGACCAGGACTTCAATATTTGACGGACTTTGACTTTAAAAATGAATTTGTTTATGGCATTTTTAATGTCAAGAAGAATGTCACTCTAGAACTTTATAGCCGTTAAGGCGAAGTTATTAGAGATAAAGCCAGTGCGGTGTGAAGGAGTAAGAAGTTTAAGATTTTGTGTGGAACGTAGATAGGTGTAATAAGAAACCCCAGGTATTGGATCTTTGATTTCAGATACACTAGAGCACAATAATCGTTTAAAATTATGAAAAGAGTGCAGAGTATTCCGAAATCTCTGGGTTGGCAAATAGTCAGCCAGTAAAGCTGAAATTGAAATCATAATTTCGTTATTATTTAAGAGACGATCAAATGTGTTAATATGATCTTGAGATAAGTCTGGGTAACAGCATAATTAATTAAGGGAAGAATTAGAACCTTAATTAGTAGAACCTTTGTGGCAAAAAGGAGAACACTATTCACTTTATATATTCATAGATTACTCATATTGAATATAATTGTTTTGTTTTAATAATTTTACGTTTTAGTAACAATCCAGAATCACATGTGCACTTGTAACGTATGGGTCAACTAGTTTAACAGGTTTTTCATCACAGTACCACCTGAAATTGGGTCATACATAACAGAAGAGGGTCAGTTATCCATTCTAGGTAGAAAATGCAACGTAAGTCAACGGTCTCTTGGGCCCATATTACCATTTCAATAGAATGACCCTCATGCGTTTATAAATGAAATAACCACGCCTCCGTTTCATAAGCATAATGCCAATTTATTTTGTGACTGATTGCGACATTAGTGGGTTTCAAACTTAAAATAATTATAATCTTCTAATACGTATTTGAAGATGTCACACATTATTAATATTAATCAGTTCCCAAGTAAGTCTTACTGTGACATTTTTGTTCCTGACATTGCATAAAAGTCGGTTAGTATTATTTTTTATTGAATACCGTGTGTATGTAAGACCCCTTTGCCCAAAATCTATCACAGGGCAGACAAAGCCCGCTGCGCGAATATATAGCTGCCAGTAAATAAAGGGATGATATATTGTTGAAGACTGATGTGATTAAAAAAAACGATTTCCCTTAGTGCTGTCAAGGTGCATTCTTAATAGTCATGCTACGAGGTTTTATCGTAAGGTATCGATTATTAAAACTAAATTCAAGTATTAACGTAATCAACATATTTTGGATATGTTTAATTAAATATTCACCTATTTATCATTATAATTAAAAATTAACTTTGCGTTGCTTGCGCCTAAAATATTTTTAACTGTAAACGATCACGATCGTGCTGTCATGACCATTACTAATAATAAAAAGATAAATGTTTGGTTTTGATTATATTTCATACAACGAGGAAAGAGTTATATGAAATCTATTGTATTTAACATTAGTCACACTTATATCGATATATAATATTTTTATTTAAATTTTATAAATTCTCTACAAGCAACCCTGTTAAAAATAAAAAAATTCAATACTCGATAAATACCAAGTGCTTCACTTACGTTCCTCAGGTGAACGTAAGCGTTGTGGGAACCTTTAAGACCATCTCATTCGAATAATGTGTTCTATCCTGCTCTTAAATTGTTTGCTAGAAAATATATACTCCAAATGCAATAAATGATTCAATGCAGAACTTTCATCTTTTGCTAGTAAAGCGCTTTGTTGATAAAATAAAATGAATATGAATATTGCAATAAAAATTAAAACTAGTTTGTGTTATAAAGCAATATATTATACACATCGAAAGAGATTTTCAATACATTTTCTACTGACAAATTTTAATAATAATTATATTTTAATGAAATTAAAATATAATTATAGTTTAATGGACTAATTATCATTTTTAATGGAAGCAATAGGCACCGTAAAAGTAGGTCACCTGACGCAACCATCATCGTCCATACGTCTGCAGTGCTACAGGCACTATAAATTAGTCGCTGACCTTAGGGTAATTATGTGAATAATGGCAGGGAGAGAAGCAGGTAATGAGACGGGGAAAGGAAATGAAGAAGCGAAAAGGGAATATATCCTCCGGATTCATAAATATTCACAGAAACAAAAAGATTAGTGTGAATCGAAACATGTGATAATAAATGACAATATCAAATACAAATAGCATCAACAATTTCTGTTTGGGGACTTATGGCAACAAATTATTTAGTACTATGTGTATCAACCGTGCATTGCGCAATTCTGAAGCAATATATTGTGAGTAAAGCAAAGCTATAGATAGTTTTATGCTATACAAAAGCAATATATTAAAATAAATCTTAATACTACACTACAATATCAGAGTAACAGTTTACTTATTGCAAGTGGCGCGCTTGGCTCTCGATGTCGTAGGTTTTGATGAGCTAATATTATCGCAGCTCATCATATTATCTAGATTGATCATATTCTGTCGGTACTTGATAACAAGTTTTTTGAGCTTCACGAAATTGGTAGTGATTGGTAGAAATTAATCTCGTTGAGAAAATTTAGTATTATAATTAAATTGTGTTATATTCATGTCTAATATTGTTATATTATAAGCAAACAGAAATGCCATTAAAGTGTAAAATACTTTAACGCTTTTTCAATATAGAAAATAATAAAAGACGTAGTACACTAAAATTAACTACGGTAACTGACAATGAGTCGCACAACCTTCGGGTCCTTTGTCGGTTGTCTTTGTTAAAATCAAAGACGCCGCTCGATACGCATGTTTGCCTTGGAGTATTAAAAATTGATTTCTGAGAGAAATTAGTTGTAAACAGTGCAAATTGATTGACCTGCTAATGACACAATTTCAAATCGATATGCAATACATAACTTATTTTATAATATAAATTCTGATTCGAACTAAAATAAAACAATATTGTATTTTTTACTTACTAAAATTAAATTTTTGTTTGCTTTTTTTACCTTTTTGTACACGTTAGATATGTAAACCGATATAAAGTACTTAATATCTTATCGTATCAAAATTTTCAAACTTTCTTTTGCATAAAAAAATTAAAAAGTAACCTAATCTAATATAAATTTAGAAACCAAACTGATACTACTTTTGTAATGCCAAAACTCTATTGTCTATTTTTTACCAAAAATATTAATTTTTACCTATTGATATCTCCGTATATTAAATAAAAATCAATTTGTGTACTATATACTACGACAGTCAGAATATAAAAGCTACATATTTGAATTAGTTCATACGTACAATGCATGCAAATAAAACTTTAAAAACAAATGAAGTACTGTAATTTTTCAATAATATCTCTACTTGAAAATAAAAAAGCACATAATTGCCAATATAGTTGCGATAAAAATAAGGTTGTGATAAAAGGGAAATATACAAAGTGTTTTATTGTTCGGAAAACATTGTATTGGGGTTGTAGAAAGCGCCGCCCAATTCACTCACCCTGGCGCGGCAGCTCCGCCGATGTCTGACGCCCGACTACGCACAAATACCTTTATACCTAATTATAATTCGCGATACAGTGTCACGCTCATAATATGGGTTAATAAACGAAAACTTCGTAACATACTCTCTAAAACTTGTTGATATATATATTTACTTTTTTAGACGTTTCACTGTGAAACAAAAACAACATACATACATTTCTTACAACAACATACATTAAGGTTGAAAAGCATTATATATATATATATATATATATATATATATATATATATATATATATATATATATATATATATATATATATATATATATATATACACACAATTTAATTAAATGTACTTACGGTAAAAAAGTACATGTATACCATTTAATAATTGCAATTTTACGAAATGTTATTCTATTAAATTTAAATTTAATCCATGTTGATAAATAAAAACCTGACATATAATATATGTACAAGTCGTACTTTATAAAAAGTCTATCTGAACAATTACTCTTAACAATGAAGAAAATGTCTGTATGTAGCAATATACTTCTAATTTTCTTACAAAAAAAATTGCTATTTTAATGTTTTTGTTTTTGGAATGTAAAAAAGGCCCAATAACTTCTCAGTATCTCAACGTGAACCTAACCTACACGTGGCACATTCTGCGGATTATTAAACGGAGCTCGGACGATCTGCTGATGGTCATATAAACTTCCTGAAAATCAAAGCGGGGCATAATATGTAACAGTTACGCGAATCAGTCACTTTAATGCAGTGCGTAGCTGTGCGAATGTCAGTCCAGTGACTCAGCATAGCGACCAGGGGCAAATTCTCTCGGCTTGTGGAAGGTCTATTTACAGCAAGGTTAGTTTTTGATGAGTACTAATAAAGTTTTATTTTCTACACTCATACTATACATGGTATTTATAATATTACTTACATCTACACCGTCTCCGGTTACGAGACAGTTAAATTTATTTATGACTCTCGTAACACTGCGTGACACCCATCGCAAACTGTCGCCAGTGTGCCACTATACAATATTGAAAAAAAAAATATATTTTATTCTTCACATTCTTTTTGTTGTGGAGCAGAAACTAACCTCTTTATTTGATTGCTTAATATGTATTTTCTCTTTCTTTTTATTTTACCTTCATATGTATTAAGTCTGAACACAAGCCTTTCTTCAAGTAGGTATCTGTGAATTGCTCCAATCAGAATGTGTCATTCATTTTGGTTAATAAATCAACTTTTAAATTGAAACATCATTTTAGCAACTAACTTTCATATATGATTTTATCTTATAATTTAAATTGGCTTATACATTTAGTTAATCTTCATTAGAATTAATTTAAATGCAATACTTCCTTTATTTGTTGTTTGCGTACAATTTATCACAATAATCCTTAATGTTAATAATTAAAAATAAAATATCCAAATTTGTTACATATATATTAAGCGTTTAGACTATATAAATAAAATTGTCTTAAAATTAATACAATATTTATGTTATTAATATTATTCATGTATTTCTCTGCGAATAGTTGTCGCTGTAGGGAGCAAAAGGGTTGGCTAGTTTAACGAACAAAGAGTAGGCTTTTCATTAGTCATTAAAAAAAATCAGCACTCTTGGTACCATGCTAAAGCAGTTTACTTTATTAAATAATTAGTTATATTACTCTAGTACATTTTCTTTCATTTTATTATTTACATTTGCTAGATTTATTATCCGAAAAATATTTAAAATCAACGCTATACATTATTAACCTGCATTGAGACCTACTTAATTTAAACTATAACTAACTATACAGTTGATAACGTACCTATAAATAGATTGCCATACTATATTGAATGAATATTTAGGGAGCTAACTTCCGTTGAAACATTTCCCGGTTTATAGATTTTATCATGTCATTAAGTTGATACTGCTTTGACATGCTAGAAATGCCAATTTTAATTACAGTTAAATTTACTAATATTTAAGTTTAAAAAAAATACATAGCTACCAGAAATTGCGAAAAAAGAACAAAGCATAAGACCACCCATTATGCTGTCGCCATAATATCGACCTCCTTTATTCTTACTCATCTATATAGTTGCGTCTCTTTTTTTAACCTGTAAAACAAAATATTTGGTTATTTGTATAGTTACTATTTCTGGGTGGTCATAAAAAACGTTACTAACTTATTATATGTAATACATTTAAAAATGTATTATTTTAAAATATTGAGAATAAAGTTAGAATAGTAAATAATAGAAAAAAAGTTATAGAGTTACAATCTATATACAATTTTACACTATATATGGATATCGCGTCTCTTTCCACGATCAAATTATTTACAGGATAAGTATTAAAATGTTTTAAAAATTACCCATTCATTAACTGACCCGATCCTAGAATAAACCTTGAAACTTGTCTTCGGAAGTTGACGGACTACTATTCGTTGGGCCATTTTTGACGTTAGTATGTAGAATAGTAATCTCGTATAGTTATTTTTAACCATAACCATAGTTGGATGCTTAAGTTTTGGGTTTTTAACATAAGGGTGCGTTGTAATTATTTAAGGATTGGAAGGGATTCACATCTCCTACTCTTCTAAAATAACTATTTATGAGAAATAAAAAAAAGTCGAAATTTATTTAGCTCGTATATGACATTTATTCTATAAAGTATTTTCGGTATATGATTATATAGTATCTGAAATGTACCAGTCAAGCTAATAACATTCGTTGACTTGGGTTCAGTGGTGGGATATATTTAACAGCTTTTTGATAAAACTATAATCTATTACATTGTGCGTAAAAGTGCGATAAATGTATTAAGTACAAGCTCTCCTTCTGTACAATAGATGGCGCTGTATTAATACTCGGTTATACGTTGCTAAATTGTGTGAAAATTTTAGATGTTTTTTTGTTTTTGTCAGGATTACATTTGAAAAATACATCATAAATAATATAGCTACGTGGTAAACATTTTTAAAATTTCAATTACGACCGCATCTACAAAACATATGTATAAGTGCAATGTAGTATTTTCTATAATATGCAGATATTTGCATACCCAGGAAAAGAAATAAAAATAATTCGTATTCGTATTTTTATGATCTATTCAACTTAATACTATCTACACTTTAGTTTATCAACAAATACACAAAGTTATTTTTTTCAAGATCTTTTTCTGAATATAAACGAATTCATATGTTCAGAAAAATATAAGACAAAAAAATATTTATTAATTTTTCAAGGTTACCTAACAATATTTCTTATTTTTATATTGTGTGCGGATAAAGTGTATGTCTGCTTTTGTACACATAAAGTATTCGGAATTTTATATTTGAATATGAATACATCTGAAAAATAATACAGGATCAACGCAATAATACCACATTTTGACTTGGTAAAAGGCAACCGCTGTGATTTACTTTTACCAGACTTAACTCACACTAGTCACGGATTCGTTTCTCAGATCGGGATAAACATAGGTATATCGGGATAGCCTACATGTTGGACTACAATAGGTTGTACAGTCCGATATAGTGATATTTTTAATAAATATTCTTGTTTGAAGTTTGATAATTATAAAAACACAAACATATTGAATTAGTACGTGATTTTAACACAAATAATTTTTGCTATATTAATCTGTGAACTTGCTAAGTAGTTGAGTAACAATTAACGATCAATACAAGTACTATGTACTGTTTTCGATTATTAAAGGGGTTGCGTTTTCATAATAACCCAGTCGGCACGAAACCTTTGTTAAAGGTGGGTTTAGCATAGAAAATCTCTGTTTTTTCTAGTATTTACGTAGAGCCTGATATGAAAATTTTTTTTTTTTGAGTTTTGAGAGAGGGTTATATTCAACAGGGCACTACCGCAGGCTGATGATAATTATGATAAAACAATCTTGTATGTCTAAATACTTCACGAATTTGATAACTGACAGAACTTCAGATCAGTAATTAAATCATGTTAAATATATATATGTATATATATATATATATATATATATATATATATATATATATATATATATATATATATATATATTATGCCCGGTGCCACATGAGTCGTTAATCCCGGTGCTGGCCAGAAGATTGCTCGATGGCCCACTGCCAACAGCACAGTTGCGCTGAGAACGTAGCCACGCGCTTCTGGTGATGCAGATGACCATAACTTAGGTCATGGGCATCCTCACTAGGATCGCAATCAAATTAGACTCCTGCGCCGACCCTGACAAGCTAACCTACCAACTAGCTAGTAAAAGTGGATGGCGGGTGTAGACTGTTGTGCTGGAATCCCGGCGGCATCCAGCACAAAATCGCCTAACTGCGCACTCTTATCCAGCAATACGATATCCACGCTGGGCGCGACATATCTAAGGCAGGGGCAATCATTTAAGCTACCCAATTTCTTTGTGTACCGGCGCAACGAGGTCTCTCCGGATGAACGGCCCTATAGAGGCACGGCCGTTCTTGTCAGAAGAGATCTAGTACACGAATGATTACCATTACCGGATTTCGTCAGCAAGAGGTCGCTAGGCGTTCACATTCGTGCTGATGAAAAAGAAGTCAAAATCTTTTCAGCTTACCCGCCCAAAATCCAAATCTGTCCCTCTTACATCCAGAAGATCTTCGAGAGGAGCTCGCCCACCATCATCGCTTAAACACGAAGCATCTGGCATGGGGATCGCGCTTACGAACCCCGCAGTGCGAGCTCTATTCGACGCCGCTAACGCCGAAGACTTGAACTCCAACCAAGCTCGACAGCATCTAGGACCTTCACCCGAAAAACAGATAGGTGTTCTTTTTCGCGCAAACGATATAGACTTCGGAGAACGTCGAGGCGCTAAGGCGTCAAAGAGGTTACGAAGGCAGCCACAGCCCAGGTTCCTGTCTATCGTAACGACGTCATAGCGAGAAACCTCAGTGTGGAGAGCATCCGCGAGTTCGTGGCCTGGTTGGCTCGGAAGATGTTCTACCGAGCCCACAATGGGAAATCCCATCTGCAGGAAATATTCACCGATCAGTCCTGCTGTGGAATATCGCCAAGGAGAGTATTCTCCGATTAGTACGCAGCGGGCTATCTTTAAAAGGAGATATTCTCCGATGAGTCTACTGTGGAATATTGCTGCGGAAAGTATCCTCCGATTAGTACGCGGTGGACTATTGTTGAAAAAATGTCCTCCGATCAGTCTGTTGTAGAGTATTGCCGAGGAGAGTATCCTTCGATCAGTACGCAAGGGACTATGGTCAAAGAGATGCCCTCCTATGCTTTTCCAAAATAGTTTTGCTGTTGAATTACCGTCAGATCACGTGTTGTAAATTTTTTTACTAAATGTATCAGGTTATAGTTAAAACTATTGTTGTCCTGTAAAATTTAGCCAAAATTATTATTTTGACTTAATTTTTACATTTGCAGAAATAAAAACGGTCGGTTCTGATTTTTCTACAATATTGGTAGTAATTTAGTCTAAAGAGGTTTTAATAGCTAAACTATATTATTGGCACCTAATAAAGGGTATAGGTATGAAAAAAAAGTTAATTCCAAAATCGAAGCTTCTATGTTTTAAAAAAATAATCTCTTTTTTATTTTTGACTTTTTACTTACATTTCTTTGTTGTGCGGGTTTGTTGTACAAGGTTATCAGACAACTAAAACTAACTTGTTGTTATTTTTAGAAAGTATATATATTATATATATATATATATATATATATATATATATATATATATATATATATATATATATATATATATATATTACATTACGACTATGTCTTTACCCTTAGCGGTTGTTAGCGCGGTGCAGCGATATCTCTTCAACGGTAAAATGGCGTTCTGACGGCGCATACAAATTGCATTGGCGCCGTGGTTTTATCTAATTAATGCGCCAGTTGCAGTCATAGTACAGTTTTCCATTTATATTTGATACTTATTTACTATTTCAAATCTTTTACGTATAGTAATAACGACTCACCTGTAATTTTAATAGCCTTTCCTGATTATGATATAGGTATGTTTTATTTATTTATAAGGAAGTTTATTTATTTTATTCCCCATACGAGTGGTTGCCACAGTAGTTTCTTATATAGTATCCGGTGGCAGAATTTTGTTAAAGAGTCGGTTAGGGTTATCAGTAAAAGCATGCTTAATGATTATTTTCTGCCCACAATGAAAGAACATCCTGCCGTCACTTTAAGCACATGGTTTCAACTAGAGGGCGCTACGCCTCACACTGTTAGAGACACAATTGAGCTTCTTTGTCATTTGTTCCATTACAAATTAATAAGACGCTTGGGCGATAATACCCATAAAACCTGCAATTCTCTTCTTTTTATTAGGTATATTACATTGGTCTTAGTGAATCTCACGAGTCGCAAGAAAGGATGGAGGTCGGCCCCAGCAAAGCCCTGTATGCTTTTTTTTATGGGATGGAGGGCAAATGAGCAGGCGTGTCACCTGATGGAAAGCAATCAGCGCCGCCCATAGACATCCGCAGCGTCATAGGCAGTGCGGAAGCGTTGCCGACCTTTAAGGAAAGTGACATTATGGGAGTGGGAGGGGGAAAAGGAGTGGGAGAGGGGAAGGGAATGGGAGTGGAAGGGTGTTGGGCCTCCGGAACTCAGACCGCTCACCGTACGAAGCGCGGTAGCTAAGCTACCACTCAGACGCCGGTTTTCTGCGGGAGTGTGGTACTTCCCCGGGCGAACCAGCCCATTCAACCTACGGACAAATAATATGCCATTCTTAACAAAGTATTCGTCTGCAGCGTGGCTCTACCACCATAGTACCCGCGGAAGCCCGATCCTGGGACGGTCGGCACGCTTGCGACTAAAAGCTCGCCCTTAGCCATAGCCAGAAGAAAGGAAAGGACAGGAACGGATATGCGGATTGGGGGGGTTACCAGACTCGGAATAAATATTTATAAATCCATATATACATTTATTCCGATGTGGGAATCGAACCCGCGATTATTTATTCCGTGGGCGGAGGGCCCCGCCACTGAGCCAATCGGTCGTCCGGTATATATATATATATATATATATATATATATATATATATATATATATATATATATATATATATATATATATATATATATATATATATATATATATATATATATATATATATATATATATAT
>JASFAT010000583.1:0-37111 GCA_031353405.1 Baronia brevicornis
TGTGTGTGTGTGTGTGTGTGTGTGTGTGTGTGTGTGTGTGTGTGTGTGTGTGTGTGTGTGTGTGTGTGTGTGTGTGTGTGCCACCTTAACCTCAACTCTGTGTTTCCTTTTGGTTTGTACAGTTCAATTTAGACAATATTTCCACATTATGGAATGGAAAAAAAAACCTAGTATACCTGTGGAGTTTCTTTCGTCTTTTCTTCCGTCCGCGGACTTACGTTTGAGAAATCAAATATAATTACTTACATATGTCAAAAAAATAAAACAAAATTTAAATTTGAATATGTATTACATTATGTAATGTGTTAGCTTTACGGCGGCTTTGAAAATAATAGATCAAGATCAGAATCAAATTTGCTCTAAATTTGATTTTCAACTTGATCAAAATGTTTAAATCAAAAAATGAATTAATTTTATTTTAATAGTTTATTTTTTTTATTTTAACATATTTTTTGTCTTTTGACAGATGAATAAAATTTACCTTGAACATAACAAAAAAGTATATGATTATATCCATCCAAGTCTAGTCGTAAAATCAACTGAACTAAAATCGACTGCCTTCTGCCTTTGTTCATTACAATTGCAACTTGTGTTTATTATACTTCTATTGCTTTACTTGCATACTCATATCATCATCATTATTAGGCTACGGCAGTTCACTACACACATAAAAGGATAACATAAAAGGATTTTCATTATAGCTAAGAATTGATAATTCAAGATCTTGAATCTTGAAGGAAAGGATCTTGAATTAAGAAATAACTTCAATCCTTCAGTTTTCAATCATTTTAATCAATTAAAGTTGTATTAATGTCGAGTTCATTAATAAAAACTGGATTTTTTTAAATAAAATAGGTCTCATTCAGCATTTAAACTTTTTTGGTTTCTTTTTTTACGGTAAAAGCTGTTCAGATGTGGAATTATATATAATTTATCTATTGCAGGTGACAATCCTTGATCCATGCGAGGACATCGACAGTAATATCAATAGCTTTCCTCCAATACCTGGAGTTTATGAGTTGCCTATGCTATGTGAGTTTTTATTTAAAAACATAATATTTGTTCTATATGGATTAAGAAACATAGGTTGTTTTTCATAGAGTATATATATTATACCTAAGGATGCTCCGTTTTGTAAAGTGTGACTTATATACAGTTGAATAGCACTGTTGTGTTTAATGTTTACGGTGTTAGTGGTATTGGGATGTATTGTTTGACGATTGTTTTTTCGGTAATTATTTTTCGAATTTAGAAACAGTGTTTTTTTTTTTAATTTAAATTTTTTAAATTAACGATGACCATTTTTCGCCGGGAATTTGGAGTCGTATTTTTAATCTATATAATGGTTTATAAACAGTTTCACCAAGTGCTGTCGATAGAGAGAGAATGACATTATATTAAAATAATAAGGTGGAAGTTGCACTACCGTTACTTTTTATATTACTACTACCTGTTTCTTTGAAAATTCCTACTCATTATAAAAGTATCTGTGTCCAGCTGTATACTTAAACTTATCACAATATAAGTACGGTGTCAAGATTGAAATACTAGGATTCTCTTTGACCAAAACTTTATAAAATTAAGATGTAATATGTTCTCTCGCATTTCAGGTAGGCTAACTCAGACAATAGACGAAGATAGCCTTTTATTTCATACGCTGCGTGCTTCGAATGTTATTATTATTAACGATGGTAAGACTGCTCATAGGCCTAAGTGAGTATATATTTTATTTAATTATTAATTGTACCAAGACTGCCATATTTTTTATTATGAAATTTGTAATAATGTTGGTATTTATATCATTCCGATATAAAGGTTGAATTTTTTTAGGAATTTCGTTCGGATCTAGGTTGTTAAATGAAGTTTTATAAGCATCAAAAATACTTAGCATAGACCGTATGCTACAACTACTTTAATAACGGTAAAAAAAAATGACTGTCTTGCTTATTAACCTGCCCTTTTTATGTATATTTTAAAAAAATATTTAAATCGACTGATTATGCTAAATAACCTCTACAGCGCTTTCGAATACTTCAACAACGGGATAGTTTTAACTAACCGTACGTTGCGCACTAACGAACTGTTTCAAGTGCGTTTGGACCTAGTGATACCTAAATGGGCTGGAAGTATCGAGATCGGAGTCACGCAGCATACTATAAACGATATCCAGTTCCCATTTAAAATGAGCAATGCAAAGTAAGTGGAGTGTTGCCTTCCTATTTATTGTTCTCATTTATTTATATGTTCCTTTTTTTATTTATTTGTAAGTTTTATTCTAACGCCTGTGAAACCGTCAATTTGCTATTATTTATGAATTCAAGTCGCAACACGGTTATCTTTAGTGTGCCCATGGTAAACCTTTTTTTTTTAATTGGGTCTGCATATCTTTTCATTATAGTAGTAAGTAAACAGTCCTTTATTTAAAAAACTTAGTTTGTATATATTAGAGAACTCAAGTTTTCACATTACAGTTGGAAAAATTGGCACACATTTCTCAACATAAGTGATTATGAAATCTATATATTAATTATAATGTTATGTTTATTAAATATATTCAATTGTTTTTATTTAATAAAGACAAGAAAAGATTGATATATGTCCTTTATTTAATCTAGTTCCGGTACGTGGGCCTTGACCGGTGAAGATGTTATTCGAGATGGTACCGTCGTCATTTCGCAGTACGTGAGGAATCTCAATAAACTGGTGGCAAGTATTCATGACATGAGTGGATGAAAGTAATATACAGACGACTCTCGATAATTCGAATTTGAAAGGATCTTTCTGATACTTCGAATTTAAATTCGAAGAGTTGGAAATGATGAGAGGTTTGTAATACCAAGAGGAAAACAAAAAAGTTCGAATTACTGAAAATAGTATTTATTGAAACATTTATATATGTACATACTAATAGCTAAACTGCAAATCGTATAGGCTTACATGATTGTTTGAGTGTAAATAAGTTTCAACATGTTTTTATTTCGATATTTCGAGTTACCGAGTGTACGTTAAACCATTGAATTTATTTGATTTAACGAGAATTTTGCTAGGGATCTAACAATTACTTCGAATTATATGTTTGAATTATCAAGAGTCGACTGTATAATGTTATATTTTTTTATGTTATAGTTTTTTTTTTTACTATATATATAAAATAACTGTCTTGTCTTGCTGTAGAATATGAAACCTTTGTATGTGTCATAATATAATGACATGCACTTATAAATTTCAATATTAAACTTGCATAGTTTTAAAACTCCACATTATTTATGTACATATGTGGGGATGAGGGGCGTCTACTGAAATCAAAGACTTTTTTTCTTTGATTACACCTTTAGATTTTATTGTAATTCACACATATATCTCGTAAGTCATAATCTCAACCAATCAGCAGGCTTTATTATAAATAACATATTATCCCTTTCACACATCTCTTATCTAGTGAACGTGAAAAGAACTATTTGCAGTTACGTTGTGAACTTCATGCGATTTTCACCGACCAATCAGAGAAGCCGACCAATAGGAAGCTAACACCCATCAGCGATCAGTAACCCTCTCCACCTCTCTCTGTGACTCAAGGCACGTGTGGGAGAGCTGGCTTTTATAACGCGTGATTGACATTCTCTGGCCCCGAGCCCGCGGGCCCAGTATTCGATAAAGCTGTAAAAGGCCTCCAGCATTAACATCTTTGAATTAAAGGTCTTAATTGTGCCATTATTATTATTACGTTATATAATAAATTTATATTTTCTAAATTTAATAAATTTGAAAATATAAATTTATTATATAATTCGAAAATATGATTTTTATTCCTTCACTTAAAATGGAACCTAATCAAAATGACGAGGGCCTTAATGGAAGAAACGTGTACTACTTAATTGAGTCGGATAACACTATATTCGAAATATATTTTTAAAATATACCCTTTTTTGCACTTTTGCCAGGAAGGAGACACTGTTGGTGTAATGCGTAAAAATATGGGCATCTTGCATTTTTTTGTAAATGGCGTAGACCAAGGACCGGCTGCATTTAATATACCCGAGCAAGTGTTTGGGATTGTAGGTAAGTGTATTTAAATACAATATTATCTTGAAGCTTATTAATGAGTTGGCCACATATATCAGAGTAGTGACAGCTACTGGAGAGGAGATCGAGTTTAGAAAAATATAGTGTGGGAACAACCTCCAGACAGATGGAACAATGAATCAGATAAGGCGACCACCCACATTAGACAAGCGTGGTAGATTGATGTCCGTTCTTCTAAAACCCTAGGAAAGCTGTACGATGGCAAATATTGAATGCGTCTATTGTCCCGCATCCCTTGAACCGACCTTCATTGACCAGACATTTGACAAGTCTATCTGATACGCTAAATTAAATAAACGTCCGTACTCATTTCGACTTTAGTCAAGTTCGTACATTACATACGAAATATAATATTGATAGGCTTCATTACTATCTATTTGTTTTTTGTTATTATCAGGACAAGATTTGTATAAAACATAATTTTCAAAAAATTATACGGATAAACATAAAAAATTAATTTTTCTCTTTCAGTATTTTAAATCGCAGTATAAGTAATAGATGGCGCCATTACTGTGACTGTGTCATTAACAAAAGAATCTATTACTAACAACATAAATGTCAGTATCGATAGATTGACATTCATTCATATTCAATTACGGTTTCGTGTGTTTTTGTTTTCGTCGACTAGGTTTATCGTGATAAGAAAACGGAAGATTGTCTCATTTTTTTCATTAGGTACACCACACGTGCGAAGCCGGGGCGGGCAGCTAGTATAAATATATAGTTGAAAAAGTTTCTAGTTGTTTTCCATTGTGCATTTACAATACGTGTTTTGACTTTGTATTGTTTGCTATACAGATTTGTACGGCCGTGTGGCGCAAGCGACAATAGTTGACACTTACTCACCGCCACCTATGTACTCGCCCGAGTCAACACTTTCAACTGAATCCAACGTCACTACCTATCCGTGAGTAGTTGTTTTTATACGAGGTGTTTTCAAAAACGACCCATTGGCTCAGTAGTGGGGCCCACGGAGTCAATGGTCTCGGGTTAGATCCCCGCATGGGATATATATGTATGGATTTATAAATATTTATTCAGAGTTTGGTCTTCTTTATCCTTTCCCTTCCTCTCCGCCAATCCACGGTCTGCCGTGCCAAAGGATGCGTGGCTAAGGGTGAGCTTAGTCGCAAGCATGCCTACCGTCCTGGGATCGGGTTCCCCCGAGTACTATGGTGCCTTACCTCAGCATGCAGGGCTCTGCTGGGGCTGACCTCCATCCTCCCTTGCGGCTCATGAAATTTACTAAGACGAATTTAATATACCTTATTTGTTGAAAATGACGGCGACGTGGTTCGCCACCCGTCACGTCTTGATGACGGTTCTCCATTGGTCGCTTCTTGCTTACACGAGGGCGAGAAGCGACCAATGGAGAACCGTTTCGCTGTGATGAATGGTAGCGGATGGAGCTCTGTGGTCTCTGCCAACCCTTGCGGGGGATAGGCGTGAATATATATATATATATATATATATATATATATATATATATATATATATATATATATATATATATATATATATATATATATTATGCACTTGTGCCAGTGCCAGACTTCTCAAACTCGATTTTTGCGATAGCCTTTAGCTCTTTCAGCTATGCGCTTTTAATGTCATCTATGCTTGTAAAACAACGGCCCTTTAAGGTTCCCTTTATTTTTGGAAGTAGGAAATAGTCCACGGAGCCACGTCTGGCAAATATGGAGGCTGGGGCATCGTTACAGTATTGTTTTTGGCTTCCGCTGCTGTTTTTGTTCAAAATTCAACAATTTTGGAACAAATTTTGCTGCCATGCATTTCATACCCAAAACATTCGACAATTGACGAGCTCATAAAAAGTCGTCTAACCTTAGCGGCTGCCACAGACAAAGTAAGCAATGATGTATGCATGCTGAAAATTTTATCATACCTCAGGGGAATGTATACCAACATAATATAAATATTTGACAATGGGACTCTCCAAATCCGCGAAATTTAATTTACAATATTATTTGCGGTTTATATTCCGCATATGCATTAATGGGTCTGTTTCGTATATTCGCAGAGAGATGTGTTTCCATCGCGTGCATGGTCGTAACGCGCATCTATCTCGTACGCGACTTACGGCCTCGCGTACTACTTTTTACGCAGAGTTTAATGACGCGATACTCTTCAGTTCGCGACCTTTACGCGAGTGTGAAATGTTCGAGCTACGTATCGACAAATTGGTTGAATGCTGGATCGGCAGTCTCGAGATGGGTAACTATGTCTTTCTCACGCTTACTAACTTTATAAGAAAATTTACTAGCTGATCCGACAGACGTTAATCAATTTAATATCGCATATTTATATATATATGCCCGTCGGAGCGAAAGAGTTAATGTGACCCAGACAATATTGGATACAAGGGCTAGTATTTAATAAAAAATATGTTTCAGGTGTAACGGCGATTCGTCCGGACGATCTAGAATCCAATGGTGGTGTAGGAGCTCTAGCTGGCACAGCCACAGACCTTCATTGGGATACATATATTTTGAGTGGCGCGGCCATTATGAAAGATGGTGAATGTGTTCGCTGTGGCTATCCGCTAGATCTTGACACTCTCACAGTTGGCAGTCGAGTCGGTGAGTTCTAAGCAAAAATTAAACGACAAAGCTTAGTAATTGTATGTGGACAGTCAGAGTTTTTACTTGGCTGAGATCTGCGACAAGCAAAAACAAAACTAGAAAAATAATAATGTGTTTTTTACCGGAAGAAGTAGATTTCCAGGGACCTTAATCTTACTGAAAAACGGCCATCAGCAACTCTCCACTAACCACTGTCATCAACACCAAACATATACCACCACTCTTCCACAATGTGCACGACACGTGTTTCGCCTCAACACGAGGCATCATATGGTAGAATCGAGGTATAGGAGGAAAACCGTTAAGCCTTCTGTAGTACTATACATGATATAAAAGAAAATAATATCCGAAATTATTCAATAGATAAAAAGTAAAAATAACCTTATCTAACATAATTTTATGCATTGTCACTTTCTGACAATAAATGCATATACGTTTGTGTAAGACTTCAATAGCACTACCATCACTAGGAATATTTTATTATCTTGCGAAATTATTTCTAGATAATCATCACTAGTCTTCTGTGTTGATAATTCAGTAGTTTTCTCTTTGTCTCGGAGATTTTTTACGAAGACTAATTAAAACGCTTTGTTAACGCGTCGAAATATCTTACTGTATTTGCTGAGATTCAAGAAAAAATTATAGAATATTAAAATTCCTGTTAATTCTAAACAATTTGTGTAAAAAGAGAATTTTTTTCCTTTTTAACACGTATGAAATCAAATTATTCTAAAAACAGAATTAAGCGTATATTCTTTCGGATGATTATTGGTCTAGAAACGAAAAGAGAGAGTATGATATTTTATACTGTTTTTGACTTTGTTCACTATTCTTTAATATTTTCTCTTAGGAATGATGTGGCATGCCGACCGAAGCTTGCACTACTATTTGGACGGAATGGACATGGGCAAGGCATGGCATGTGCCACATCTCAACATCTATGCTGTAGTAGATCTTTATGGTCAATGCACTCAGGTATTTTTTTTTTTTACAATTAAAATGTTTATGAACATTTACTGCACATTTTACAAGGACGGAAGTAACGGTTCCGGAGATCATAAATACATGTCAAATAAAAGCTATCCATATATATATATATATATATATATATATATATATATATATATATATATATATATATATATATATATATATATATATATATATATATATTAAAAGATAATTTATTTCACAATATTTAAATTAATTATTATAATAAAATTTTCAAAAAATAGATACCTAGATAATATTATATAGATTTATCAGTTTGTGAGTGTTATGATTTATGTTATTTATAGATTATAAGAATTATTACATTGTTTAGTTGACGTAAGGGGGATCTGGGCCCAGCAAAAATCAAAAGGTTTAATGGGCTCTTATGTATTATTATACTAGCTGCCCGCCCCGGCTTCGGACGTGTGGTGTACCTAGTGACATAACATGAGACAATCTTTCGTTTTCTTATCATGATAAACCTAGTCGACGAAAACGAAAACACGCAACTTCGTAATTGAACGAATGTCAATCTATCAATACTGACATTTATTTTGTTAATCATAACTTCTTTTGTTAATCACTGTACTGGCGCCATCTATTACTTATACTGTGATTTAAAATGACGGAAAAGAGAAAAAATTATTTTTTACGTGTTTCCGTACAATTATTTTGCGCCAATCCTCAATTTTTGTCGAACAGGTGACGATATTGCAGAATGAAGAGAGAGCTTTCAACTACAATGGTTGCACAAATTCGGACAATTCTCTGTTCAGTAATTCTAGAGCGTTGTATTCGCCTCCGCCGCCATATTGGTAATATATTTTTTATTCACAGCCTGTATATGTCCCACTTTTGGGTATTGGTCTTAACTACTTCTGACGGAATGAACATTAGGTTACAATGCTTGTCCGAATCGAATTGGTGGAACACCCATATTCGAAATAAATAAGATACTACGACCATTGACCCGTTTCTAATTGATGTGTATAGCCGCTTAGGATCTAAAAATCCTTTGTTCATATCTGGGAATGTATTTTGCATTATCAAGAGTGAAAAGTCTGTACTAGTCTTGTATTACACGTTCGCGTGCCCCACCGGCGGGTCACACTTGAATGTTCTGTGAGGCGTCCTTTCTTAAAAACTTCGACAATTTGGTCTAGGTATGCTTTCCCTGGTCTTTACTACCGACCTTTCCATTCACATCTGCAACGTAAATTCCTTTTACCAGTCGTCTTAATCCATCCTCTCTATGTGCCCAAATCATCTAAGCATCCCTTTCTCAACTTTTGCTACGACAACTTTTACTCCACATCACTTTCTGATGTCTTCATTCCTTATTCTATCATTCAAAGTTACCCAATTGACTCATAAGTCAAAGTTAGTTAAATTTAATAGCATTACTAGTTGTTTTAAATTTATACATATTTGGTAACATTTCAGGAGTTTTTCGGAGTATTGTGGTGATAACATTTGTTTTATGCATGATTACTCCTTCGCTCGGCGGCTCACACCTAACCCTATGTCGGCGCTTGTTTTTAGTTCAGCCCATCTTGCATTAGGAGAAATATTTGAGGTAAGTAACAATTTTTACCAAACATAGTTTTGCATACAAACAGTGTCACAAGTGTAATTTCTTGATCATACAACTTAATTTATGTCATATATTATATTATTTTAATGACAATATATTTCAGTTTGACGAAACATTTTATACAATAATAAGGTAAAAAATGATTTCTTTCATTATCACTTAAAATTAATAGTAATAATTAAATCGAATCTTTTTTTATTCTTTTTCTTTTATGGGGTAGGAAGGTATATGGGCAAGCTTGTTACCCGATGGAAAGCAATCAACGTCGCCCATAGACATCCGCATCCGCATAGGTATTGTTAAATGTTGCCAGCTTTTAAAGAAAGTGTAGGCTTGTTTTTGAAGGTTCCAATGTCATAGCCATTCGAAAACACCGCTGGAGGTAGCTGGTTACACAGGGTAGTGGTGCGTGGAAAGAAATTGGAAAAATTCACCGTACTGGATCGCCGTTCGTCCAAATGGTGGGGATAAAACTTTTCCTTGTGGCAAGTTGTGCGGGAGAGGTTCAACGACAGAAATTATTCCGAACGATTCCTTCGAGCACTCCCCATTGTTATATCATTTATGTGAATGCTTTCTTTAAAATGAAACCATGCATTCAGCTACATTTTTAAACGAGTGGCTGACTCGTTATATGTGCCACAAGTTAAATGTTCTCTGTTCAGATAAAGATAGTGGAGAGGAAGTACGGCTTCGCTGGGACATTTCGGATGGGTGTAACGGATATCAACATATTGAATGCTCATGTGAACCGAAGCTTGCCACCATCCGTTTCGTATTTACCCCACTACACGGCGTATATTGATGGTGAGTAACCCGATTAAACTGTCGGGGAAAAGTCTATGGTAATTTTCCCTTAGTCAGGTGCAAGCGAAAAATTGCCAAATAACGTAGAATTCGGCCAAGTTTCTTACAACTTAATCTAACCGTTTTTCTAAAACTACCTAACTTAATCCAACAAATTCCAAATTTTCATCAGTTTTAATACAAAAATTAATGTGGAAGAAACAAAGGAGAGAATATAAATGAAATTGGTTAATACAGGCAAGTACATGCGGTGCTCTAAGCCAGGATCTCGTGGTCACGAGTTACGTTCCGTGATACCGTCGTTTGAATGGCTGCGACCCGGGGACCGAATTGGACTCAAGAAAACTTCAGACCAACGCGTGCTTGTCTACTACAATTGCGAGCTCATCGACATCGCTTTCGAACAGGTGCCTGATGTAAGTATTATTGCTTAATTAGTAAAGAGACACTAAACTCTTTCGCTATGGAGCGCTTTCGTCAAAATGTGATCACTGAACGGAGCGCATTACTGAGTAGTTGACATTGAAGTACGGAATGCTACGCTAAGTAATTACAAGTCGTTTCTTGTAATTACTAATAGTATAATATTACTGTATATAATATAAATAATTATAATTAGTTTTTTAAAATTAATTTTTTTAACTATTATATTATACTGTTTATATAATATTTTAATACAAGTATTTAAAGCCGAACATAATATTAATAATCAACTTTGGTGTGATAAAGTTGAAAGCATGGAACCACACATAAACCAACATCACATTGTGAACAATAGTACCTTGACTTACGTCATTTTCCTCGTTTACTGCAGACGACACATTTAATATTATGATAGTCATTTTTCATGATTGTTTAAGGCACGCAGCGTTGCTAGATACTCGATTAAAAAAGTATCACATGTAAAGTGTGAAATAAAAATATATATGGCATGAATAATGTATGTGTATGCTCTTTTCGTACCCATGCACCGGAAGGTCTACAATTTGGTAATACTGACCCATTCTCCTGGAATCCTGTTAAAATAGCAGAAAATATGTCAAGATAGCGGGGAAAAGTCTAGACTCTACTCTAGTGACGATCCAAAGGCCTCTCATATGAAATCGAATTCTAAACTTGGAACAATTGGAGTACACAATAAAATTAAATTAAAAACAATAAAATTACATACTACTATAATTATACTATTACGATAATATACACTTACCTAAAACCTTATTTATAGTCAAACAAATATATTATTTTTATAAAGCTAGATATATTATAATATAGTTTCAAACTCAATAAATATTGCTGGATCATTTCTAGAAGCTGAATAATATCAACAATTATTACTATTTGTAGTGATTGTTAATTAATTTATAATTATAAACAATGCTAACTGATACTGATATATTCTTTGTTTTGTGAATTGTCTTATAAGCGAAATTATATAATATAGACTCTTAAAACTTAAAACATGTTAGGTTGGAAGGAGTCAGTCACCAGATAAATAATATTATTTATTGTATAAATTATTTTCAGAAAGTATATGTTGTTATGGAGGTATTCGGCGAGGTATCGAAGATAGCAGCGGTGACCAGAAATATAGTAGGGCCTCTTCCTCAACCAAGCAGTAAGTGAACATACATAATTTGTTTCAGTACGACATTTTAAAACATATGATAGATAATCCAGAATCAGAGAGGTTGCAAATGATGAATGCCTCAGCATATCTTTGAAAATGTTCATGATCATGATGGTGATATTTTATGATATCTAGTGTTCATGTTTGTATCACACAAACAAAAGCCGAATATTGTAGAGTGCCGAAAAATGTTCATATCAAATAAACTTTCACATAAACTATCTAATTTAAAAAAAAGCCTCATTACTTTTTGATTTATTTGTTTTTAAGAATGAATTATTAGAAATTAGTTAAGATTCATTGCCAAAATTGAAAATTAATGTTTGGGTCACGAGATACGGCCAACTCAATATCAACTTAATATTAATAACCCAATATTGACTTTCTATTTATTCCTCAGTTTACCATGACGACTACATGAAGAGAGAGCCAGTTTTCGAGGATGTGCTACCGTTTAAACCTACCGATGACGAAGATGAGGAAGATGCTGATGGGTTAGAAAGGGTTGCAGAAAGTCCTGCCACTAAAAACGAAGTCCCACTAGCAGAGTGTGAAGCTCAAGTGTCAGAGGAAGAAAGTCCAGTTCCACAGAGTGATGCTCCGGCAGAAGTTACTATTACACCGGCTGACAATCCTCCCGAAGAATGTCGCCCAAAACAATCATTGCCGTACACATTCCACTATGAACATGGGAAAAATATTAAGCTTTGCAGTTCAGGTAAGTTGTTATATTTATAATAAGAAAATACAGTCGACTATCGATAATTCGAAGATGAAGGGACCTTTCCGATACTTCGAATTACTAAGAGTTGGAAATAATGAGAGGTTTATAATATCTAGAGAAAAACCAAAAAAGTTCGAATTACTGATAGTACTACAATATTTATTGAAATGTTGAAATGTGGTATTTATTGATTTAAATAAAATTAATTGATTTAGTAGCATTTAGTGTTTTGACTAGTATTTATTGACATAAGTAGTATTTAGTGATTTAAGTAGTATTTATTGGAACATACCAATCACACACGTTGAAACCTTTAAGAAACAAGCCTACTCATATCTTAAAGACCGGCAACACAACTGTGTTGCATCTGGCGTAGCACTTGTCTTTGGGCGGTGTTGATTGTTTTCCATCAGGTGATACGCTTGCTTGTTTGCTTCCTTATCCCGAAATAACATTCATATTTGTATAAATCGCATAGGCCTACATGATCGCTTGTGTTTGAACATATTTCGATTTGTCAAGTGTTTGCGTGAAAGAAATTCGAAATAACGCGTATTTTTGATAAATATGGATTGTATTTTCTTCGAATTATCAATTGTATCAAAAACCATTGTATTTATTTGATTTAACTATAATTTTGCAAGGGACCCAACAATTACTTTGAATTAAAGAGAGGTTTGAATTATCGAAGGTTTGACTTATCAAGACTCGACTTTATTATGCAACGTGGCATTATTTTATAACACTCGTTGTAAAAGCGGTTTCAATTTTTCATTGAATAATTTCAGATACGGTAGCCTGTCGGACGACTAGTTTCAAAGATGCTATCGCCATTGTGAGTCAACCATTACAAAGGGGCCAGAGTTTCAGAGTATGTATTTTATAGACATTAATTTTATTTTATTCTGTAAGGTCGGGGAAAAGTCTTCCTTTATATACTACGTATAAACTTGCAATAAAATTTCTTTGACTTTACTCTATAAAAGTGGCTGTTTTGGTGTCATTAAAAGCTGAGTTAAACGTTTCCAATCCAGGAATTTTGATGTCAGAAATGCACCTCCCTCTGGTCGCCTTGTTACGGATAAAATGGACGCCATTTTTGAAAAAGTGGAGCGAGTTCGGCATATCAGTAGTTACATGTTGAAGAACTGAAAATTAACTACAAAGCAGTTTTGACCCCTATGAAAAAAGCTCGATATTTGGGTGCCACACGAGCTTTTACTGAAAGAAACCTAATGAATGAGTACACGACTCATTTGCGATTCATTATTGAAACGTAATGAAACCGAACCACTTTTAAAGAGATAACTGGGAATGAAAATTGGATCACGTACGACAAAAACGTGTGAAAAAGGTCGTGGTCGGCCAGGCTCCACGGACTGGCAGTTCTAACTCGCAATAAGGTGAGGTTGTGTTTATGGTGGGATTGGAAGGGTGTTATTCATTATAAACTTTCATTGCCGGGGAGAATCGTCGATTCAGATCTCTACTGCCAACAATTGATGTGATTAAAGCAAGAAATTGAGCGAAAGAGGCCGGAACTGATTAATAGAAAGGGTGTGGTATTTCATCACGATGACGCTAGACTACACACATCTTTAGCCACTCAACTTTTTCCATTTTTTTTATGACTATACGAATTGAAATATTTCAGTTCAGAGTGGACAAGTTGTCGAACCAGTGGGCGGGGAGCATGGCAATAGGCGCAGTGGTTAGTTTGCCCAGCGATGAGTTGCCAGATTGCTCGATACACATTGAGCCACCAGTTTGGCTTCTCGCTAGCGATCTACAGATTGACAACGATGTATACGTGAGTAAAATTTTCTAGGAATTTCTCCAATTAAATAGGGATTGTAACTGTATTCAAATAAGAATAAAATATTGCGCGACGCGAAACGTTAATTTCCATGATGAAAATCTTGAAGAACACAATATTTTTCTTATAAAAATTATATTTAACAACCTAAATGTGAATTTTAGATTATTTTAAATAGTATATTTTACACTAATTACAATTATTATAATTATTTTATATAAACCAACATTGTCCTTACATAATCTGCGAACAGATGGCGCCAAAATACATTTTAAATTAGTTTTGTCTATTGCATTAAATAATTAAATAATGATATTAATTATAATATGCTGATATGCATAACGTCATTACTTCACAAATGTACGTGACCAGTATTAGCATCTTGGAGCGAAATTTAATGTTACTTTATATATTGTTTTATACACACCAAAAATACTCAAACCTCTATGTGGTAATATTTGATCTTATACCATAGATATTATTGACTTTTGTAAGAAATACCCGTTCAATAAAACGTGAACAGACTGGGGAAAATAACAAGTATTACATTGATCACAAACACAAGCACAATACTAAAGTTGAATTACAGTAAAGTCGTTACAGTACACAAGAAAAGTGTCTAAAAAGTATTGCCAACTTAAAACTAGCGTGGTCAGGTGAAAATCATACAGTTCGCCACATACTAATACTCGCATAAATTATACAGAAATATGCACGTGTGGCTGTTTTTGAAGACTTGCTGGAGAAAGCGGTGCTGAAGATCGAATTTCGATTCAACAGCGAGCTGGTGATCGATGTTGACGGCAAAGCAATGGTGGTTATTGGCAGCGTACCGCGTGTGCACCCGCATGTGTATCCACTGGTCGATTTATACGGAAAAGTATCCCAGGTAATTCAAAGTATCAACAATGTCCTTTCAACTTCGATTTATCGAGAGTCGACTGTATGTTAAATGTATTAAATTGATTACTATATTTCTTTTTCAGGTATCAATACTTTTACATCCATATATATTAGGGAGTGGCACTTCTCTGGATTTACCAAATATAGTGGAAAATGTGCATCAGGATCCCTGCGAAGAATTGCAGCTTCTTGATGAAACCATACAAACCGACGTCTTTGATGATCTAGAAAATCAAGGAAATCAAATAACACATGTAATCGATGATTTTATTGAAAACTTAAGTCCTGTACAAGGTCCATCTGTTCCCAGTGAAATTCCAAAAGCGAGCACTATGCATCGAAGTTTAATACTACCTTCCAGTCCTTTGCGAAATGTCCATAAGAGTTATTCTAGTCAAAACTTCTGCGATGCTACGGACATCCTGGCACACGCCAGATTTGGACAAAGTTATACAGATTGTTATGCAGATGCTCAGTTCTTCGATACCAACATACACCATAATAATAGATACCCCGAAGCTAATGATGTTGACAATCTAGACGTAGCAATAATGGATGCTTTGACACTCGAGACTGGCAATTTACCGGATCTGACAGAGGAACACTGTTATTCCATATATGAGTCGACTCTACAAGGTGATTTTTTCCCCGATCTTCTGACCTCTGAAAACATTAACTACCTTAATCGTCTTATGTTTCAAGAAAATTTGGAATTTCAATGGGAAGAATCTCGAGAAACGTGTGAACATTTGCATTTGGTCCTGAAATATTTAAACTATTTGCTACTGTCATATCCAGAGTTAAAACGAGCAGTCTCCGGGGGTCAGATTCAGTGCTATTGCACCAACTGTCAGCCGGATGCGCAGTTACACTTAGCTGGTAAGTGTTTAAAGGTCATCGAATACAGATGATAATGTTAAAAGTTAAAAATTTGATGTTTGATGATAATGTTAAAAGCTCGCGATTTATTATTATTTTTTAAATGTGCCATTTGCAACTTATAATAATATTTGCTATACGTTCTGAATTTATTTGCATAACTGCAAGGGCGAATTATGCATTTGAAAGAGGTCAAAATTAATAACAATATAGAGTATTTTGCGTCGATGTAGCTTGTATATTCTTTCGACTCAATTCTATAATTTTTAAAAAACTTAAAATTATATTTCGCATACTTTTATATTATATTAAAATTAAATTTTTAAGAGAAGCTAAAACGATAATCACTTTCATGCAGGCATTTAAATTCAAAGATTCAATTGTTAACTAGCCTTAAATTTGTACAATGCTTGGTTTTTTGTAAAAACTATATTTAAAGGTGTACACTCTTACGCTACTTGCTATCATAATTTGATTGAAGTATTTTTATCGTTATAAGTAATAATTACGCAAAGATTATGAAGAGATATAAGCCAATAAAATAATAATTAAATGTTACCCACCATATGAAATTTCTACCATATGCTTGCGATGTGTGATGATGATATGCGATCTATCCATGATAAAAACCTGTATTTATATTTATATAACCTGTATATATTTATTCACCCGCGCACGCTCAATGTTTATTGCGATGTTTGTACATAAATTTGTACCCCTAGCATTTTTTAAATTATACCTTATTAGATTCCAAGCAATAAAAAAATAATAGTATGTTACATACCATATGAAAATTAAATCATATGCTTGCGATGTTTTTCTATCTATGATAAAACGTGGAGTACTTTTTCACACGGGCACGCAGACGCGCACGGAGCCGCGCACGCAGACGAGCTCGCGGACGCGCACGCATACGCGCGTGCATGTTTATTGCGACGTTTTGAAATAAATTTATGCCTCTAGGCTTTTTTCAAAATTATACCTCATTAGATACAAACCAATAAAATAATTATAAAATTTTACCTACCATTTTTTGAAAGAAATAGAAATTTTTTACTATATGCTTGCGATGTGTTTCTATCTCTTATAAAAACCTGTATTTATTGCAGCGAATAGTACCATAGTTATTACATTAAAATTATTATAAATCTCATTCTTTCATTATATTTTAAATAAAACAAAAAGACTACCCGATACGACATTTGAACCTTCAAAAAACAAGCTTAGACTTTCCTTAAAGGCTGGCAACGCTTCTGCAATGCCTATGGATGTCTATGAGCGGCGTCAATGCTTTCCACTGGGTGATATATATGCTCGTTTCTCTTCTGTCCCATAAAAAATATTTGTATTTTTAAAATCCAGCTTGTGTGTGGTCTATTCTAGGATGGGTGCGCATCGAGCGTATCGATGGTGTGGGTGCAGCTTCAAGTGCATTTTGGACTTTAGAGCGTTCCACCCTCGTCGGGGCTCGCAGCAACCTCGGATCAACTATTGCGCGTCCGCGATCGCTGTCTTCCACACTTGTTGTTACACCTTCTCTCTTTGATGTGTATGTAAAAATGAATTTGTATTTCGCTTAAAGATCTTTAAAGAAGTTCTTTCTGTGCATCGTCACTTTGGTACCAGCTTCGGTTCACACGACCATTCAATATGTTGATGTCCGTCACACTCATCCGAATTGTTCCAGCGAAGAGAGAACATTAAACTTGTGATACATATAAAGAGTGGATAATTTAAAAATGTAGCCGAATGCATGGTTCCATTAAAAAATGTAGCATTTATACAAATCATATTACAATGGGGATTGCTCTGAGGAATTCTGAATTCTACTACCGCACAACTTCCCACAACGAAAATTTTCAACCCCATTATCTGGATGTTTATTAGTATATATAGTATTAAGATATTGCTCAGAAAATAACTTTTTTCCTACTAGGTTTGTTTAGAGTGCACAATTACACGGGTGTATTTGGAAATAATTTATATAGACAATTTACTACCAGATGACGACGTTACGAAAGGTTATTTTTAGTAACATCCCCATATAAGTGAATATATGCCTATAGTTATTACGATTAATTTTAAACACATTCTGAAGAATCCTCTAACAAAGAACTTGTAAACAAAAAAGTGCCTTTTGGTTCCCGTCATGAAATAGGTTCTTCCCATTTCTTCTTGTAGGTGTCTTAAGGGTAATAAGCTGTAACAGTCCGATATTGATTTATTTATAAACCAATAATCACTGTTTTTTCAGATGGCTTGACGAAGAAGGTAAACCACATAATACCACTTTGGCAATAGAAATCGACGTCGAGTAAGTGAAATTTGTTTAATATTAATAATAATAGAAAGCAACAGTTCTGAATATTTTCCCTAAAAGCAGACAATTGTTACAAATATACCAATTATGCAATATATCTAGTTATTGTATAAGAATCCAAAGAAATACAATAAAACTTGGCTTAGATCTCCAATTATCAGAGAACACCAACATGTTAAATCTGATATGGAAAAATGCTGAAAAAAAATAATACTAATTTGCTAGTTTTGAAGTCAGGTGAGATTTCCCGTCTAGCTGAGCGCCTTTTTTTAATTCATATATTTCTTAATACGGACAGACGAAGACTTGTTTACCTCTCAAAACATTACTAACGTTTTAGATTAGTTTGTGCATTTTAAATATTCTCTCAATTATTTTCATATTTCTAATTTTATCTCAAAATAAGGCATTGTACATTAAATAATATTAGTTTTTAAAAATGAAACACCTCGGTTGACAGTAAGAACAGAACTAATTTTATTTCATTTATCCTGCATACAAAAGTTACAACACGGCAGCACTAAGCACATATTGTATATATAATAACAATATTAGTGATATTCGAGTGGTCGAAATTCGGCCTTATTTATTTCAATTGAATTATTAAATTAAAAAATATATCATTTTTATTCCTCCAACTGAACTTTAACTATACCAAATCCCACACGTGTACTCAATGGTCTTAAAAAGGGGTTAAAAAGTTTTTTCTTCGTGTGTTGATACAGTTGACTCTCGAACATTCGAAGTTAAAGGTACCTTTCTAATAATGTAAAAAAATAATACTTCGAATTACAAAGAGTTCGAAATGATGAGAGGTTTGTAATATCAAGAGGAAAACAAAAAAGTTCGAATTTTTCAAAGTTTGAATTAAGTAGTATTTATTGAAACATACCAATCACATATATATTTTTATAAATTAGTGATATTTTTATAAATAGCATAAGCGTACATGATCGTTTGTGTGTATACAAGTTTTAACATGTTCATATTTTGATTTGTTAAGTCTTTGCGTGAAATAATTTCGAATTACCGAGTGTACCAAAAAGCATTGAATTTTATTTAACGAGTGTTTTGCCAGGGACCCAACAATTACTTCGAACTATAGAGAGAAATTATCGAAGGTTTGAATTATCAAAAGTCGACTGTGTATAAATATAAAGAAATTATATTTACGAATAATAATTATCATAAAATTATTTTCACAACACTACATTGTCTTATGTCTTTTGTTTTCACAGAAGTTCATCCCCAGAGAACGATCGGATGCTAGCGTTTCTGATATATTTAAAATCTAATGTAGTGTATCCTGAGGACAGTCCAGTGAGCTTGGAGGAGTGAAGACGTTTTGGAGGATTGATATAGTCTAATACTTTTTCTCCCGTCTCTCGATACAGGGTCGTTTCCAACTGCACTTGTAATTTTATATTACGTGGTAGGACTGCAAAGGATGCATTGTGCAGTTGACAAAATAAATTTTGATTATTTTAACTTTGAACGAGTGAAGATACGACACAATAATGTGAATTTTGTTGTAAATTGTGTTGTAAATTGTTTTTGATAGCGATACTAAATAATCGGATATAATTAACATATGAAAAATGAAATCAAATTAACTATGTATTTCAAAGTTGGCAATTTTCAACTACCTTCCAAAAGTTTTGTCTATATATTAGTAAATAATAATTTATTATTTGTGACTAAAAGTTGAAAAAAATAACAATTATATGATAGAATGTAACAGTTTTAACTATTCATTATCACAAGAATCTAAGACAGCAAATAAATAGTAGATAAAAATCAAGATATGTAACAATAGTAACATAGTTCTTTACCTAACATATTCGATCATTTTATAATAGCATTGAGCTTATTTCAGTTATTGTGATAAACGAAGCTATTTTTTTTTCTATGATCTTAACTCTTGTGAAATAGATGGTAATACAGTAATGCAATTAATTAAGAAATGCTTTGGTCATAATATTATTTTAATTATTTATTGTACATATACAATATATATATATATATATAAAAACATTTCATCACAAAATTGGTCAAAAAAATATTTATAGAATTATTAATTTCATAATTAATAAAATTTATTTAATGGTATGACCATCTACGTGGTTTTAGGTCAGTATTTATGCAAACTTAGGTGCTCTACAACGAGATAGTTCTTAACAAAAGCAAGCTGCTAATATAAAGGTGATAAATAGCTTGTCTGGTTTTTCGTGCGAAAATAAATTTAACCATACAACGAATAAATGCTTGAATGATAGATGTTATATTCGACACTATGTCAAGTTAACATTGGTTGTGATAATTTTATTATTTATTTTATTTACGTTGTAAATATTTGTTGTTTTTAAGTATAGAAATTTGTGCTCGTTTAATTTTGGGTCGATACATAGTCGATTTTAAAAGGATACACAAGTAGCTTTTAACAGCGCAACAATTTGATTTGTAATTACATTTTATATATTGAATTCTGTTTATATTTTTGCAATTAATAATAGTTTCTGTATTTGAATATTAAACATGTCAATCAGAAAGTTTGTATTTTACAAGTATATTCTTGTCGAAGACTTGAATTCAAAGCTTTTTTTATATACTGATTTAGAAATCCTAAATACCTGCTTTCAGGATTTCAGTTTTCCTTAATGAGATTTACTGTTACATATATCCAAATTACAAATTTTTATTAGAATATATTCCAAATATTATATTCTACAAACTAAACTCAATAAAATGTTTGAGCTTTAATACATTTAAGCAATGTCGATATTATTGATTCACTCATTGTGTCTTGTGTTTATTTAGTTATTTTTTATAATAGTTATATTTAGTTAATTATTTATTAATAAAAATTGATTTAAAATCGATCTCGGTACTAATATATCAAGTATTTAGTAATCACTCCATCGATTTCACAAGAATTAAGCTTACTCGAATTGTATTACATTGCATATGCTCTACAGCTAATGTCTACGATTTTTAGACGTTAGAAGTTTTTTTTAAAGGTGCGTGTGATTATTTATTGGAATAATATTTAATAGTAATCTTGATATGTTGCAAAGCAGCTGCCGTTAGTCTAAGATTTCATTATAAGCTTATCTTGTGTGTCCCCTCCTACATTCAGTATTATTAGAACCACACTGTATATCTTTTTTAAAAAATAATTCACTTTAAATTAAGTCAGCCCACCGCAATTTGTAGAATATATTATTTGTTGATTTCTCGGCGCTATATTTCGTGTAATAAGAAGGTGTATTACTCTATGAATATGATTCAACTGACTTATTATGTATGTACGTGTGTATTTTGTAATGCATAATATTTTTATCATAGAATGTTCAATAGCAATAAGGTACATTAAACCCTCCTATAACGCGATTTCATGTCCCTCGTATAACGCGGGGATATCCCCGCGTTATAAGATATATGATATGCGGCATCTCTGTATGTATAATCAATGTTCCAAAAACTCAAAAACTAGGAACAAAAACTTAATTAAATAATTTAATTTTATAAGAACAAGATGTGCAGACGTAACACAGTTGATTGTAAACTGTCAAATCGTTATAAATTTCACAGTACAAATATATGACTTGGGAAATTCCCGCGTTATGCAAGGGAAAACACGTGTTATACGAGGGATATGAAATCGCGTTATAGGAGGGTTTTCTGTATTTCCATTTACTCGTATCGTGCAGCACTTTTGTATCTACCAAATTTATCTAAATATTTCATGTATAACTGTAATAGAAATATAACTACTTCAATTATGTGACATTATTTTAGTAGATATTAATAATTTTTATTAAAATTTTAGAATTGAACTTATTATGTATCTATATACATATACATATATGTGAAAATTAAGTCTACAATTGATTTTGTCTTTATAGACATTTTAATGGAATCAATATAATATGATATCAATAAAATCAATCCATTCATATAAATATTCATAGATTTTAGTTTCCATTCGGTAATATTATTGAAATAATGCATCGCTTCTGTCACTGTGTCGATTGGTCAGTTTGAGTTTATTTTCTGTATTAAAAGCAGTTATTACAGCACGTGGTTCATGTGAACTTTATATCTATTGAAGTTATTTTATGAGTGTGTAGTTAAGGTAATCAATCTTTTTGACGTCGATTCATGATTTTTTTTAAATTTAATTGGATATAGTGCTGTAATAAAATCAAAATTACTTATGTATGTATGTATGACCTTTAATAATAATATTAAGTAACTTAATCGACCAAGAACCGACCGCTTGTGATGTATATATAGCTCCAAACATAACGCAATTTCATTCATACATTATTATCGAGTGTAAACATTTGACGCGGAACACGTTTTTAGTGTCAAAGTAATTTAAATCGTTTATTATTGTGAAGAAATAAAATGTGGGATTGATTGGATAATAATATGTATTTTATTTAATTTATGACCCGGTAGAATAAATATTGACGACCAATTGACTCAGTGGCGGGGCCCTCCGCCCGTGGGGTCAATGGTCGCGGGTTCGATCCTCGCAACAAATATGACTTTAAATCCTTTTATAATATTAATGTATAATATATCGTTATCAGTCGACGATAGTACACCGCTGAACATAGGCGAAGATGCGTACTGTTGGACATAGGCTTTTCTCGAGGTGGACCTTCTCGCCCTATTCTCGGCTATTGCTATCCAACAAAGTTTTAATTTTCTTTTTTAAACTTTTTTTATGGGATAGGTTGGCAAACGAGCAAACGTGTCGCTTGACGGAAAGCAATCAATGCAGCTCATAGACATTTGCAACACCCTAGGCATAGCAAATGCGTTGCGGGCCTTTCAGACAAAAAGAGTAGGTTTGTTTTTAAAAGCTTCCAATGTTGTATCGCTTCGAAAATATCGCTGAAAATAGCTAATTCCACAGAGTGGTGGTGCGTGGAATGAAGTTTAAGGAAAAATACTTCAAATTACGATGAGTAAAGGTAATTATGATAAATAAAAGACTGTTTGATATAAAGAGATCTTATATTAATATTTAAATGAATTACAATAATACTATTGCATTCAAAAGTGTCATATCTTAACTAACAAAGTTACACTACACAATTATCACTACGTCCCACGCTTTGCGAGCAAAATGCATGCATTGGGATAAACGTAGACAATCAGATTATAAAATACATGTTATAGGACAAATATTGAATCAGAATATTGATAAAGCTTTAAACCTATTTCTCTGCAATAATAATCGCGATGAATAAAATTACATAAAAATACAACATCATTACAATACATTCATTTGTCAGGAGCTGGTGCTCTGAAAACAATCAACTTGTAAAATATGAAGTATTCAACACGAACCGAGTTCATTCATAATAAAAGTTTTAACAATTTTTTTTAATTAACATGAACTACTGTCATGGCTCTAAGTTTAAGCCGAAATAATTACGTTACAAATATATGATCTAAATATAAACTAGGCATATATCTACACAAGAAATCGTTTGTACTTCTAAAGTACACATTTGTTCTACAAGTGACATTATTCTTATAGTTAAATATATTTTTTCAAAACAAAACTATATCAAACGTTTCATTAACATGTAATTATTTAAAAATGTCTAAATTGCTTTATCATTAATAAACCTGTGACGTCCGATTGAAATGTATAAGTATCAATTAGGGTTTCATATGAAAGAGAAGCTGTTTTAAAATCTTACTAAACTGGCGTGATAAACGCATTTAAGATTTATAAATACCTGTCAACTAAAAAAACAACGCATCCGTTACAAAGCGAAAACTTTGATGGTGTATATTAATCGTATTGAAATGAAATTTTGTAATTCTATGTACAACATCAAGGTGCCTACTTAATTCGCAACGTATATTATTACACTAAAAGCAGATGTACGGACCTGATCTGATTTTAGTTAAACGAAATATACAGTTGTTCTCGTACTAGTATTAAATACTTGTAGTTTATGTGAAACGCAATTTTTTTTTAGTTTGCAAAATGTCGTTTTAACATATATTTTTCACACAAAATTATGTTCCATTCAAGATATGGTTCCATTCAATTACAAACGTGTGGATAATCTGTGACACGTGTGAATGAACCACATTTTATTTTGAAGAGTTCATTAAAACCTTTACTTCAAAGAGGCCTTTAACCTCTTTATTTTTAAAGATGTTATTGATCCCTTTATGTCATGTGTGAGCCGCTGGGTGCAACATTTTTATTTAATTTAGACAAAATATTAAAAAAAGTTCTAGAGAAAATATTGTTTCTTTTAACTTTACCTGTGTATTGTTAATTTAATAATAAATAATAATTAATATGAGAAAAAGAACACCAGTATAATAAGGTGGCCTTTACGTCTACATTCATAGCATGATATTCTTCTAACGATGTCTATTTAGAAAATAGAATTTTTCCAAATGGCGCTTAAAGCATCGAAAGTAGCAAATGATCTTGCGTATCCGCAAACGGCCTAATAAAGCCGAGTGCAGGTAAAACACGCTACTACCACACTTTACACTTATGTTCAGGGTTCATGGGTGAGCCTAGAGGACAGCGGAAGTCTTTCGCGAACTCCTCCATGTTGGACAAGGGCCCGATGACTCGGAATCGTCCCGGTGCATGGAAACCTGTTGTAATGCGAAGTTTGATCGCTTCGTTACGGTACACAGCGCACCATGTGTTTGCAGCGCTCAACCAAAACAACTGGGAAAAAAAATATTGTGTATTAAATATTGTATAGTCTTGATGAGAAAAGGGGTGGGGTTTTTAAGCCTTATTGGTCGGAGACCCAACCCCTTTTTCCATTGAGGCAAGTACCTGGATTCGTACACTCACTATTCACAATGCGGAAAGACAGACAAATGATACCCTTTTATGCTGGTATCCTGTGGTACTACCTCGATTAAGCCATTCATAAATGGCTCTATCACCTACCTATTTATGGATTGAAACCATTCTGTAGTTCGCCGAATATAAATAATTGTATAATATAATTATCGAATTTTATTTTGAAAAATTTCAGTTGTTCTTTCAATGGTTTATTTTGGAGGATAATATATATAACTTTAAGTTATTTTTAACTTTTAATCTTAACTTACTTGCTTAGGGCTGTACTTTTCGAGGCCAGGCAGTCGAAATTCTTCACCGTGCCGTTGTGTCCAAGCTTGATATGCGTAGTAAGCTTCTTTAATACCGCCGTTGTCCGCAATGTTTTCGCCTTGAGTGTTCACACCGTTAAGCTGTAAAATATATCAGTACAATCAATTGTGGCCTAGCAAAAATTCTCGTGTTTATGATTACAAATTTTATGTACTAAAAAGTACATAAAACTTATAACAATTAATTAGCAATTATTAAATGTTATTACTTTTCAGTTATTATCCAATACACGAACACCAACTATTTTTGATGTTAATAACAGTGGTGGACTGATACAAAATACCTGATATTATAATAAATATATTAGGTATAATATATATGTATAATATATAGACACATACTATCGTTGTCTGAGTAAACATTAACCTATTAACCCGTGTTTTGCCTTTAGTAAATACTACTCATGTAATTAGGGGAAATAACACAAGAACTCACCTTCATACCAACCTCCTTGACCGTGTAGTTAGAGTATTGATCTATTATACATTTGGCTTTCTCCAAATATTTTTGTTTGGTCACTTCCTGCCACCAGTCGATCAAATTTCCGTTTTTATCAAACTGTCGACCCTATGTATCGAGAAAACAAAAACATGTATTAAAATAAAATTCAAAAATCATTCGAAAAATAAATAAAACTATCAACATATTTATTTATAAAAAAATTACAATATTTTATAAGAAACAATAGCCTAAACCAATACAAGCAACTAATACAGACAAATAAATTTGAACATCCTTAAATTAATTTTTAATATTTTACCTGATCATCAAAGCCGTGGGTAATTTCATGACCAATTACGAAGCCTATAGCACCGTAGTTCATGTAGGCGGGTCTTTTAGCGGAGAAGAAAGCACCTTGGAGGATTCCAGCAGGAAATTCTGCCAAACGTAAATAGAAAATAAATAAAACTTTTTCAAGTGCATTCACTCCTATTTACAGCTTATATTGTAATTGGTATTTAAATCTATTATTGTCTATTTTTTAATCAAATATTGTAATAATTTATATTTCAATTATTGCAATATTTGTTTAAAAAATTGTATTATATAAATGAGTGTTCCTTTGTTCCGTATAAGCTCCTAAACAATTTCATACGAGCAAGCTTTTCTCCTGATGAAAAGTAAATAACGACGCTGATAGATACATGCAATGCTATACACATTGCAGAAGCGTTGCCGGCTTGAGAAAAATGTAGGCTTGTTTTTTTTCCAAAGTCATATCGATTTTTTCCAGTCATATCGATTAAGTTCCAATGTCATATCGATTTGGAAATACTACTAAAGATAGCTGATTCCACAGAGTGGTAATGCGTGGAAAGATGTTTTCGGATGTAGCTATATCTAATACCTGATATTGATATTAAGTTCAACACATTGGGGAAATAATTAAAGTACTCAAAACATTGAGACAAAATTAAAAAAAGTTAAACATACGTATGCTGTTCTCGATGGAGGAGTAGAAGGCGTTAACGATGGCAGGGCGGCCGTGGGTGATCCAGTCGGTCTTGTTCACAGGCTCCCGCAACTTGCGGAACAAGTACTCAGTTCCGAACAGTGTCAAATTCAGTACCGACTCCATTAGTTTGTCCGATGACATCTCCAGCTAGTTGCCATGAAATAAATATTACTCTGTTTATTTAGGTACAGTTTAATATTAGTATAGATGCCTCATAAGAAAGCGATTGACTAGAATGAATTACTGCATGGTTTTTTAGGGTACACTCCAAGGCTTTTTACGGAACAACTTGGTTTTTCTTTACGATGAATGATAAAGGATCTTTTTTTCTGAGTAATTTAGTTGTTTAGCTTAAATAGTTATCAATTTTATTTAGTTTTAGAAACTAACTTTTTTATATGGGATAGGAAGGCAAACGAGCAGGCGTATCACCTGATGGAAAGCAATCAACGCCGCCCATAGACTTCCGCAGCGCCATAGAAAGTGCGGAAGCGTTGCCGACCTTTAAGGAAAGTGTCATTATGGGCGTAGAGGGAGGGGGGAAGGTGTTGGGCCTCCGGAACTCGGCCGCTCACCGTGTGAAGCGCGGTAGGTAAGCTACCACTCAGACACCGGTTTTCTGCAAGGTGTAGTATTTCCGCGGGGAGCCGGCCCATTCATGCTACAGACAAATATTATGCCATTCTTGACAAAGTATTCGTCTGCAGCGTGGTTCTACCACTATTAAAACTATTGTTTCTTCTTGATTTTTAAAACATTTGCCATGTAAAAACATATAAATACTTATATGTGGCTTAAAATATATATATTCTCGTATTTGGTTAAAATCACACTTACCCCAGAATAGAACTCGGTAAGTTTATTATTGTCCAGCATTTCATTTGGATAGGCAATGTGTGAAGCCATGGCATCAGCTTTCTCAAGCGCTTCCTGTCGTGTCTTGTCGTCCATCCACTCCACTTCGGTGAGGGTCTTACGGAACTGCTGTCGGATGTCATTCACCATCTCCAAGGCGTTAGCTTTAGAATTTTCATTAAAGTATTTCCTTATATATAAAGCACCCACGGCGATGGACAAACTGAAAAGAGTACATTATATTTACTATTTTATTAATACTAAATTTACAAAGTAAAGTAGACTTGCAAGAAATGGAGACATAGGTAGTGTAGTGATACATTCATAAATGTATCACTAATGCATTAAAACCTTTTATATTATACATTTTTTTAAACATTCGTAATATCCAAATTTAAAATGAAAAAGAAATAAATTGTTATAAAACAAAAATAATTAATTCGACGGACGTTTTTTGAATAGACATATCACCCGTCTGGCATAAATAATTGAAATTATTATATATATTAAAATATAAAATGTAAAATGAAAAGTGTTAATAAAATATAAATATGAATATGATATAAATGTACAATGTAATGCAAGAATAAATTAATATCATTTTGAAGAATTTGATTTAAAAGCCTCCTAAAGATCCAGGGTGTCGCCGTAAGCAGTACGGCAAGCACGCCACAGTAGTTTGGGTTTTGTTACACACCAAGTATAAAATAAATATTTAGTGCTTACCTAACGCTTGTAGTGTCCGCGCACTCCTTCCATCTGCTTTCACGCTCTGTCTTCCCGGAGAGTGCAGTTACATAAGCCAGCTGACGTCGGCGCAAGTTATCGGTGAGATAGGATATCGAAGCTCCTGCCACACGCCACATCACATAATTTGCTTGCACACGCTTTGGTGTTTGTTCTAAAAGCACCTGTATAAAATCAAAATAAATTATACAATGTTCACCAAGCAATGCTCTTATGGAGATTGAAATAATTTTGTGAAAGTCTGCTATAAAATATTATATGCGGTAAGTGTAAAATAAATAAAAAAATTGCTATAGAAGAAAGCATAAAACACAACTGGTTTTCATTTCGTCTCAACTGGCCTGATAATGCATGATTCAGTAGTAAGTGTTAGATAATAAAGGGATTTCGATAATCATTAGGCATAAGACAATTAATTTGAATGGTTTTATGACTAACGATATAATTATATTATTAAATTAGTCCTAAATACTCTGTACACATTCTTTTACAACCTATATGTGTATGACCCACTGTTAGGCAAAGGGACTCCCGTTTTTGCGGGAACTGGACATTAATGTACCACACTCATCGAAAGAGGAAAGGTGGGACATCCAGACTCGGAATTAATACCTATATAGGTACGAAATAAATATACATACATATATATATATATATATATATATATATATATATATTTCGTTCCGGGAATTAAACCCGCTACCATTAACTCTGAAGGCGATAATTTCACGACAGGTATTCTTCTAAGAGTGCCTCTCCGACTTGCGAAGGTTGGCAGCCAATTCAGCACAACTTTACTCCTCCTTCGCGAAGTGCAGCAGTTCTGGAGCACTAGCTTTCCAGATCCACTCCCTGATATTACTTAGCCAAGACTTTCTTTTTCGACAAACTTGTAAAGACAAGTTCTGCGATTTTTCCCATCATGATCAGTTGTAACAACTTGTACCAGTCATATCTCATGATATGACCCAGGTAAGCAAATTTGAACATATGAGAAATGTTGAATTTTTAATAGAATTTTTTAACAAAATAATATTTTTTTTTAAAATGCCTTAATGTTGCCTCTATCAATTGCACTTAATGTTCTTATAACGAGAGTGACCCAGTATATCAATCCATTGTGACATGAACCTTTTTCAAACTGATTACTTGTGCCTGTATTTGATATTGTCTCATTGTTGTACCAGTTCTGCACTAGAAGCAACTTTCTCCGTAACTTATGAGCCTTTTGCTCGCGAGTCCTTCCAACGAAGTGAAAGTGACATAAGGCCACAAAAAAGAAGCTACAGCGATGACCGCAGCAGTAGAGGAACACTTTTAGTGTAACGATGTATGCTTCGAAGACGAAATCTCGGAGGGGGAGTCTCCTTTTAAGAAGTGAAATGATTGTTTTTTTTTTATTATCTAAATATATATGCAGTAATTTTTAACATATGAATAAAACACGCAATATAAAAGTCAATTACTATATATAATTAGTATTAATTTATAATGCGCTAAACATCTTATATCAGAGAATTTATTTTTCTCCCATATAAAACTAAAATTAATCAATTAAATTAAATAATGAATTGATATTTGAAAAACCTGTATTAACATCAAGTGTCATGCAATACTAGTTTTAAAAAGTTGTAAAAAATGATGAATAAAAGTATTTTATTGATATTTTATTGATTGAAAATTCGAACAAGATATATTTATAAACATATATAGGTAGAGTGTGAACTAAAAGTAGGAATTGCCAAAAAGAGAAAAGGATATAGGTTTGAAATAATTGGCTGTATACGAACAAGAAAAAATAATAAAGGGTTACGAACCTCCAGATCTGAGATGTATTTTGGCACGTTAACGATAGCTATTTCATCAAGACCGACTTCAAGATGAGGAGCAAGCAGTCGATTAATGTAACTCAGCCACGGGATCCTAAGAAAAATTAAAGAAAGAAATATTAATGTTATAGAAGTATACATCTGGGTATTTTTATAATATTATTTTATTAATCTTACGTTTACTCGAATAAGTACAGATTCATACTGAACGGAAACTACTAATTCAATTTATTCCAATTTTTGTTGACTATATATATACATATATACAAAAAAAGAAATATATTTTTATTATAATAAAATATTTTAAGCTGTAACTGATGAGTTTGAATACTTACTTAGGGAATTTTTGTTGCAGTTGTGCAATGGTCATTGGATTGTACAAACTAGTCGCATTTCGACGTTTCTCAAGCGGCAAGGAAATCTGTAAATAAAGATTAGATTAGAAAAGAAGAAGTTGATTTTAAAACTCTTTCTCAAACTGTTTACATTGAACCAAATATAATCTTGTAATGTTACTACATTTTTTTTAATAATTGCGATTAAGTTGTATATGTCAGCGATAATTGTCCGTGGAATCGATTTATTGTTGTAAGGTTAATTTCATGGTTAATTTAGAACCTCAAAACTACTGAAAATTTGACTTAATTGGTTAAAGATTAAACAATCTTTAACCAATTAAGTCATACTTACTTGGACTTTACTTTTTTGGACTTTTCAGCTAGCAGTGGACGTAAGGGTATATTTTGTGTTTGTGCACACACTTAAGGCAGATAAATGTGTATATAACATCTATAGATACTTTTAGGATTTCCTACAAGAAGTATCCGTTGCCGAAATGACTAGTATAACATCGATCATGGTATCAATTACCTAATATGCATATTTTTTCTCAGTTTATATGTATGTAAGTCATATATATATGTATATGTATGTACATTTATACCGATGCAGGATTCGAATCCGCGATCACTGACACTGAAAGCGGTAGCTTCGTCACTGAGTCAATTAGACTGTTTTATGTTTATGAAAAAGCATCTTTGACATTTTTTGGATTTTAAAATATCCGTCAGTGGTCGCATGCCCCTGACACATGTCACACTTCGTGGCAAGGACAGACAATGATGCTCGTTAGCCAATCATTATGGCAAATATTTATTGCCTTCGCAAACGGAGCAATTGACAGAACACTCCCAAATAATTAGGTCATTCTGCTGTCCTTGAGAACACGCTTCAATGTTGACCAACGAAGGCACGCCTTCGCTTTGCGTAAAAGACGACAGAAGTCGTAAATTTAGTTCTTTGTGACGCCGTTAACAATGTTTTCTGACGGAGTTATTGGGATGCGCAGTAGTTTCAAACATCAGTAAGCTGTAGTAACCGGCGGGTAATGCATTCGCTTTTAGATCTATGGGAATATAAATTAATTTTGCTTATTAAGAAATAAAGATTACTGGTGTCAGTATTGCTATCCAAAATTGAAAAGTCAGGGAAACTTAAAAATTATTAAATTATGAACTTTTTACGCAACCCTTATGTATGTGCCAGTGCTGGGCACAGGCCTCCTCATACTTGAGGAGACAGACATTAACTTAATGTGCTTGTCCAGTGCCTGATATTTATTCTGGTCTGGATACTAGACTCAGAATAAATATCTGTAGCGGAAGCTCCGCCATTGAGCTAATTGATCGTCGAACTATAAACTATTTTGCAATCGGAATATCCATAGCAGTTGTCCAGTGTTAGATATCAAAGATATTGAATACTATGATTGGTTTTCACATGGATCTTTTCAATTTTTTGTGCCTGTACTTCTGAAACTAGCATTTACATATTTCATTTTTACATGAATAGTAAATTCGTGTATTTTGTAGGTACTTGTGAATTTTTGTGATATGATAATTTATTATATTTATTATGATTGATTATGATAATTTATTATATATGTCGAAGATGCTATTCAAGGCATAGAATAAAGCCACCTCATTTCTTCCCGTGTGTGTCATACGAGGCTACTATGTGTGTAAATACTAGTAGATTTGTAGCCGCGTTTACCTTCTGCCTGCTTAGCTTACATATTACGGCAACACCCCTCAAGGGAGGAAGATTAATTGACGACGACTATAAAGATATTTTATATTTTAATGGTTATTTTTTTAAACAAGTTTCATTGTCGTTACACTAATAAAAATGTTATTAACCATTCCAACTAACCTAATAATGGTTGCGTTAGGAAATCGTTCGCATCAATAGTTCAATGGAAGATATGCACTCACGGCACTGAGCTATCGTTGCTTATTTACTCTATAAGAAACCTCCATGACAAAAGAAAATGGAGTGAAAAAGCTAAAAAGAAAAGAATTATTACATACATTGGCAAGTTTCATTTCGAATTGCAGCGAGTCTTTGAGTTCCACTTCGGCGCGTGGTTTTTCCGCGCCCAGCAACACTGCGATGTCCACCATATACTCGTAGTAAGCTTGCACTAATTTGTCACTGAACCCGCGATGCAAGTACTCGCGGCTGAGTCCCAGTGATGCTTGGTCCAACTGTTGAGTAAAAATATTTAATTGTTTCAAGAGGTAGTCAAGATATTCGTAATAATAGGATAACAATTTATATACAATAGACATTAGAGGTTTAGGCTAAGTTTTGGACACATATGTACACATATTATGTAAGTAGCATTGTAAAACTTTTTAGAAAGTGCTCGGTAAAGGGTATTGGAGTGAAAATAAATAAATAAAAATCTGTGGTTTGTTTTCAAGTGAGGTGGAAGTGAAATAAATTTATTTAATTATTTATATCTATCTAATTTAATATTTATTTATTTGCTAGATTGTAATTTTTGTCACTTCATGAAAATGTATAAATTTTGTGAACATTTTACTATAATGAGCTTAATTGTAATTTTCTGCTTAACTTTTTACTTTATTCTTTGCGTTATTAATAGTAATTTTTCGATTTCATCTTACGGTATTAATCAATTTAAATAATCTAAAGTTAAATGACCGATTTATAAATGTTACATATAAAATTAAATTACTATAAAAATTTTCGATTTTCAGAGGCTGCTGAATGGTTTGGTGTCCACCACCCTCAGTGCTTAGTAATATCAATTTGTAATTTGAATCTTAAGGCGAAGATTTTACATTCAAACGATGAATTGTTTAATAAATATTTATTTTGTATTATTTAGTCACTCTTCGTTTGTATCCTTGGTACGTAAGAGGTTTAATTTAAATTTTATTTTTGTGTATTTATCAGTAAGAATGAATGAGGTTTGATTCCCAACGTCCGATCCAATACGATGCGTTTCTAACGTTTCCTTGTAAAGGTCAGTCGCGTTGTGTTCAGTTAAATTGTTTTAGGTAAATACATTATTACTATCGCAAAAGAAAATGTCACGCATTACGTCAATGTCAATTCACCGTTGAAGCATAGCAAACAGCAAAATATTTTTAATTAAATTACATGTAAATAAACATTCTTGAGGTCGTCGGAGTATTTGCCGCGTTAACACAAATTTACACGTTCATTAAATACTTGATGTAAATTTATCACGTTACACCGGACCATAAAATTAAATAAAACAATATAGCTTCAAAAGTTTTACTTAGCTAAGATCCGCGACAAGCAAAACAATAACAGAACATTAATAATGTGTGTTTTTCTGTTGGGTTAAGTGGATTTATTTGGAACTTAAACTAAAAACTTACCGAAAATCGGCCATCAATTCTTCACCCACCAACCACTATACACAACACCAAACACACATTATCACTTTTCCATCTTGTAAACGACACGTGTTTCGCCCCAACACGAGGCATCTTCAGGTATAGTAGACTTTTCGGTTGTCTTCCGTAGAGACTACTATACCTGAAGATGCCTCGTGTTGGTGAATTAATGGCCGATTTTCGGTAAGTTTTTGGTTTAAGTTCCAAATAAATCCACTTAACCCAACAGAAAAACACACATTATTAATTTTCTGTTATTGTTTTGCTTGTCGCGGATCTTAGCTAAGTAAAACTTTTGACTGTCCATATAATAACTGAAAATTAATAATGTGTGTTTTTTTGCTGGATGAATTTAAACCAAAAACTTACCGAAAATCGGCCATCAATACTCCACCCACCAACCACTACACACAACACCAAACACACATTACCACTTTTCCATCTTGTAAACGACGTGTTTCGCCCCAACACGAGGCATCTTCAGGTATAATAGACTCTACGGAATACAACCGAAAAGTCATAAACTTTTGACTGTCCACATAGTGATGGATTTCCGCAAAGTAACGCCTGAGTCTATTAATAAGCTTTTTACTCTGTTTATTTTACACGTGCCCCACTGTTGGGCACTGGGCCTCGCGATTTCTCGAACTCGACTCGGAAAGGATATTAGTTCACCACGCAAATTAACGAGATACACAGACTCGAAATATATACCTGTTGATATGATACTTGTTTACATTTATTTCTACCAGTTCAGGAATCGAATTTGCGATAAAAATCTCTAATAGTAACTACGTCACTGAACCATTTCCATCTTCAATTTTAACTCTCCACACAGCATAAAAAACAATTGCAATTCGACGAATTCGCTCTGGCACATTATAAATTTGATATAAGAAAAGACCGGATGAAAAATATGAACGCCTGGTCAAGTGTAAAATGTGGCAAGTCTTTGTTTAAAAGAAATAATTAACAATTATACCGTTCAACAAGTAGCAACTCAATCAAAAGAGGTCAATGCTATCAAAATCTATTGATACAATCTTGACATATTTCCAACGGCGGTCACTACGCAACGCACATTAGTTTCTACAAATTAAAACAAAGAAAAAAATTGCTTTATTAATAAATTCTTACATCAATGATTCTCTTGGTAGAGTTCTTCACATCGACGCTGATTGAAAAGTCAAGGAAGTAGTCAACGGAGTAACCAGCGTCACGGAAACGGTACACAGACTGCTCCCAGGAAAAGGAGCGCTCGTCCCAGTTATCCCCGTCGAGAACAGGCCAACCGCCAAGACGCCTCAGCATGTCCAGCAGTGGTTTCACTCCTCGCTCTTCGATAGCAGCTGAATAACATTATAAGATGTATTAGTTTCAAATAGTTTTAATTTATATATTTTAATTAGTGACCTGGGATAAGGATAGATGTGCTGAGTTGGCAGTCAACAAGCTTTTGCTAATCACTAAAAGAAAAAGAAGTTAATTTTAAATAATTCACTTGATTAAAAATATATTTTACCAAAACCATTAACTGTAACTTTTACGTACATTGTATTTTAAAATTATAGTAAATACTTATGAAAAGCTTGATAACCAAAAACATTTACCTCAGTACTGGATTTCAAAGGAATTTCTTATTTTATTCACAAATAAAAACATTTAATTTTTGGGTTTCTAGACGTTTTTATGAATATTTATTTCTTCCCAATAAATTCAATTTTTTAGATTTGGAAAATAACGAAGATTGTGTTTAAGAACATAATATTTAAACAGGTATTGTTTAGAATTTGAACTGCCTCGTAAGTTTACGTCAGCTAAGGTTGTGCAAATAGCGGAAGTGGAGCTTCACTCACTTTCACTCGTTGTAACTGGCTTGCGCGCGAAACTGGTAAATGTCAATTGTTTAACTATAAGAATTGAGTGGGCGTCTATAAATCTTAAATAAGTATTAAAAATAAAGTATAATTGATTGACAAAGGTTTTTATACATTATTAACTTGTACCTTAATATTATTTCTTTCATTTTCATTCTCGCGATAAAACGCTGAATAAATTTTATATTTAAAAATAATGAAATGTACTAGTGTAATCGTATATGTAAAACTTTCAAAGAAATTTTTCTCAACGTAATAGCACATTTTTAATATCACTTACTTCTATTCATACAGGCCTGATACAGGGTCTTGGCAAGAACGAAAGGTTTCGGCTCTCCTTTAGTAATTGGCTCATCTAGCAGGCTACGGATCTGCTCTTGCAATTGGTCGGTGATAATGGAAAACGTGTTAACAGAAGTCTTGTCATCGGGAATTCTGGTGTTCTTAAGAAATGAACCACACGAGAAGTCGTAGAAGTCATTGCATGGATCAACTTTTTCGTCCATGTTCAGAAGTAGCTTAGAGGCTGAAACAGAAACAAAAAGTTTGCAATCATACAATAATATTAATTGTTTTTCGTTTAATAATTATTTTTAGCTTTATTATAAAACAGTAGTAATTGAATAATTTGTAAAAAGGTAACGGCTGATTTTTCAAGTCATACATACTATATTAAAACAACGATTAAAATATTTATCAAAAAATACGTTTTTAGGTAATGCAAACATTATTTCATACAGATAACTTGTTAGACAATCAAGATTTCTAATAAAAACTGATCATTTGGTCAATAAAGAAAATTATTGGTCAGAGTATAACATATTCGTTTTAAAATATTTCTAAATTGACATCACAGTATCATCGCCCATCATCATAAAGTCATGTAATAAAGATTTATTATCATGCAATTATAGATTTATATGTATGTTTTTGGGTGAGAGAGGAATACCTGTTTATTTAAATTTGTGTCAGATAAAAAATAAAATAATGTTTTACCTGTATGCACACATCCAGGTGTATTGCAAACGTCCATGTCGGTCGAACCCTTGGAGATTACGGCTGGCGGCATGGATGGAGAAAT